>JAJJMC010010664.1:514037-588343 GCA_023531435.1 Papaver californicum | reverse complement strand
AGTGTAAGTTGTGAGCTTCCTATTGAGTGTCTATTTCTCTTCAAATTATGAGTGGTCTTTGGAAAGTGTTGTAGTGTCTTTTTATTGTGGGTATAATACAAGTAATTTGTTTACTTGTTGGGTCCAATATTAGTAAGCTTAGAGTTGTACACTCTAAATTTTTCTCAACAGTGAAAAAGCAGATCATCACTGGGAGCAACCCATAAACAGTTATGAGCACTCACATAAACTTAGAAAGATGAAGATCTTAGGCAACTCCAAAGATTAAGAACAAATTCATGAATTAATTCAAATGGTTTCCAGGACGGATTCATGAATCCAAAACAGAGAGTTTATATAAGTATGACATAACATAAACGATTCGAACCCAAAATCAAAGAATATTTCAGTTTGGATAGTCAGGAATGCTCAAATTTCCATTTCCATTATTTCCTCAAATAATTCCTTAGCAATCTTCAATTGTTCCATCAAAAGTTTACAAACACTCATCGACTGTTGATGGATTATATGCAACTCTGTTGCTCCTTAATATGTATTATTTCCATACAATATCGAATCAAATATGGATATTTTAATCTTCTCCTCCTCTGTAAACTCGTCCCGAAATTGGATTTCATTCCGTGTTTGAATGCCATCTTTCAGTACTACGTCTGTAATTTCATTCATCACATTGTAAAACAATTCCTTAACCTCTTTAGCTCATTTAACACTTTGATATAGTCTGATATAAATTTCTTGTGGTGTAGTATACTCCAAAATCTCAAACTTCTACTCTAATCCTGGTTCAATAAATGTATTTGTTTTCGTCATTATTATCTATTTGTAAATGAAGTTTTCACTGGAATAACCGAGCAACCACAATATACGTTTAGTTAATGGCCCGGAGAAAAAATTTAAGATGATGGCATATACATAGTTTGATATAAGAAACCTACACCATACTTCCTTAATTTGTTAAAACCAACTAGCTTTACATACTTATGCACCCGAATATATCTATAACAAAACTGTAGGCTGTAAAATTCACATTGACATACCCTAATTGATCTTTTAGCATTTGAATGAACTAGAACTTTCTTTTCTTTGGAGGATTTTTTCTTGGTTGTTCAGTTCGTTTCAATTTGTGCCCATGAATGTGGCTTATGCAAGGACCTTGGAAAGATTGATTGTATGAGGGTTATGGAAATTTGTGAACGGAGAGCTTTGAACTCTTAACCGCCTCAGAAAAGGAATCTGAGAAACTGTGACTAGCTCGTTTTGAATATCTATGCTACGGGCGTTTAGTCCCACACTGCCTATATTACAAAAGTTAGATTGCTTTAAATAGTCTGAGCTGCTCCATAAGCTTGTCCCTTCGGGGACATCCGATAAAATTGGAACGATACAGAGAAGATTAGCATGGCCCCTGCGCAAGGATGACACGCACAAATCGAGAAATGGTCCAAATTTTTTTGATTTTTTTTTCTTTTCCTATACTGACAAATGATGAATGTCTGGTTAGAATTTCCACCACCAGTCAGTTCTTCTGAAAACTCTATTTATACCCATGTGGTTTTAGTGTCTGACTTGTCCATCCACTTGGTTCTGGCTTCTTCAATATGACTTCCTTTTCCCCATTGTCCAACTTGGCTATTTCTGTTCATTGTAATAAGTCACATGTTTTGTTGATAAACTAGGACAGTACAGGAAAGACACGGAAATACAAATAAATAATGATATTTAAGTGTTCCCGGGTCAGTAAAATCACTGCCAACAACACAGTACATACAAATGTTAACGTAGTGGTTCATTTTTTTATCAAGATCCATTCTTTCTTAAGAGAGTTTATGATGTCTGAATTTACATCAAGCTAAATCTGAGTCCCTAACAGAATGACGTAATTCATTCAAATTTTTGAGAGATTATTGAAAAGTGATACCTGAACTAATCTGTGTCTCAAAATAGAGTTGCAAGACAGTTTATTGGTTTAATGACACATTTGACAATGACTATGGTGTGGTGGCAGTGCATTCGCCCAACTGATAAATGAACAATCCAAAATACACTAAGTTGTATATGCACAATCAACTTACCTACAAACTGAAGAAACAACGGCTTATTTTTAATGCAAAACTGCTGCAAAGAATCACATTGTGCTAAAAACTACAAAAGACACAAAAAGGAGATAATCACTCACATTGGTGGGCAAATTAGAATCAAACAGCCCAGATATCGCTTCAACTGACGACAAATCAATTGCATTAACCATTAGGCTAGCTAGCTTTAACCCCTACTAACTGCATCATCCAAGCAATCAACCATTTGAATGATTGTTAAAGTTTGCAGTTTGCATGAATGCTCGTCAGGACTGTTGTATAAATAATACATATGTTGTCATCTCAGGTTACGTGACAAAGTTGGCTAGGTAGTAGTGCAAGAAACCAAGGTTATTATCCTTCCCACAATGTAATGATATGGATAAAGCAAAAATCTAAACTCAAATTGATCGTTCAACAAGCCTTCAAATTAAGAAACAATGATAACACGATTTTGAATATCAATGAATATGGTCTCTAGTTGAACCTCAATCTTTCTGAACCTATAGGATGAGATTACAGTGAAGTAACATTTGATTTTTCATGTAATTCACGTTTTCTTCTTCTGAGTCGTCAACGGTGCAACACGTGCGTATTCAGTTTGACAAGCAACAACAGTTACAATCAACGATGGATGAAGAAATGCCCAAATCTAGTTCCGCTACAGCCTGCTACTCTAGAGTTTTTATAGCTGCAAGTAACACTTGATAAAATTAATTTTTGCAAGATTGGCAGGGGCCGCGAGAACACGTACCCCCTCAGGAACAAATTATCACCTAGACTCTACCTCTAGGGTAGATCTTAGGCGAGCACCCTTCCAAAGTGCAATGGAAGTCACTAACCTAGGCCATGATCCTTCATGATTAACCATTGACCCCGTCCAGGTAAGTAGGATTTTAACCTTTTCTTACGGCTTTATTTTCTTTATCTTTTCTCATACCTAGACTATGTGGGACTATTATTACCTTTCATTTCTTGTCTTCATGGATAATAAAGCTCTCTTTGGCCATATATCAAGCTAGGAGCACAAAATATGGGGATGGGAGATGGTTGTTTTTAAATTGGTGGTATCTTCTGCTGGAAAGTGCAGTCTATGGAATTAGTTGCATTAATGGCTCTAGGTTTTACAGTCGCACAAAATTTTGGTGTTTGATATTGAGCCTGGAAGGCTGGAACGACATGATCTCTAACATTAATTGTTTATTTGTTTTCTGAAAATTTAGTCATATTTTCAAGTACCTGAATTAGTAATTGCATGAAACCTATTAGTCCGACAACGCCAAGGAGATTGGAGACGAATCAGAAGCCCAAGCAACATAAGTTCATAGACCATATAATTGACACCGGCGAGTAGAATCCCCTAAGCATAAAAATGTACAAACGAGTCAAAAAAGGGTGCAATGCAAGCTGCATTAGAGCTGCCTGCATAGAAACCCATTCAGTTGTATCTGTCAACTGAAACCAATTAAGGATTGTCATTGCGAGATCTATGTATTTGGTATTCTAAGTCACAGGAAGCTGGATCAGTAACAAAGGGAGGAAGTAAGTAGTTCAGGTGATTCACATAACTAGCTAGTTCCTATACTTCTGAAATTTATTCCACTATATCGTAAAAAAAGAAAGATAAAACATAGTCTTGTACTAAATTTTTCAAGTGATAGAAAGAAAAAATATCATGAATGTTGAGGCTTATGCAAGGATTATTGAAAGATCGATTGTATGAGGGTTACAGAAATTTGTGACCGCAGAGATTCGAACTCTTAACCGCTTCAGAAAAAGAATCCAGAAATAAACTGTGACTAGCTCGTTTTGAATATCTATTATGGGCTTTGGTTGGCTTAGTCCCACACTGCCTATGTTACAAAAGGCAAGTTGCTTCAAATAGTCAATAAAAAAAATAAATTTTTTTTCTTTCCTACATTTTTATATCCTTATATATTATAATTGAAACCAAATACTTTCATCACATTCATTCTGACTCCACAATTTATTAGTGTGGATCGATGTGGTTAGAGTATTAAAAAATATAGCTTTCTTATTGATTCTGGCCCCACATAAATTAACTGATGCATTTTATTAACACCTTGCCTACACCTCCCACTTCTCCTCTATCCATGTTCCCTAATCTATATGGTACGCCTACTTTTGTTGACATCCACAACTGCTCTGTATCTTTCTCAAAGATAATTTAAAAAAAAAAAACAAGCCGACATGAATTGAAATTTTTTGTTATTCAATCTCCTTAAACTTAGAGATTTTTTGTTTGTCAAACTCATCATAATCTCATCACATTTGAGATTTTTTGTTCGTAAACCTCACCGCAATTTAGTATATAGAAAGGTAAAGTTTTGTTCTTCTTGAATCGACTAACTGCTCATTCATAATATTTTTATGAGTTGGCTCCTAAGTCCATTTTTATTTGCCTAATTATTATTTTTTAAAATTAGTAGGGGGAACAAAATATCCGAACATGAGGATTTTATCCGATCAAATTCGCATTTTAGCGGGTAGATACCCAATCCGTTTCTTGGTGGACTGGACGCGAGTGGATTTTGAAACCCGTAATTTTTACGGATTAGACGCGGGTGGAACATCACCTATCCGTTGGATACCTGACCCTAAGAATAATATTGGTATTATATGTATATATGAAGGTTTTTATAGGAAATTGTTAGGTAATATACATAGTTTATTATTGATTAGGGCTTAATCTTTTCTTTTAAGAGAACTTTATTTCCCATTTCCCCTAATCAACGATTCTCTCTCTTGTTTTCTCTGGATTTTTTGTTTTTCCTGCATTAAAGTTTGATTTATTTCGTTGTGAGTAGGAGATTTACATATTCTTCTCTATGCATAATTACTTAAACTTCAATAACCCAAAAAAACACTACGTTACTCTTATTATGTTATAATTATTTAAATTTCAGTAATCTAAGTTTTAAAACTAAGTTATATATTACTCTGGTTAAACATTTACCTATTTTTGTTTTTCTTTTTTAAATCTGCAAATCCACCTGCATCTAATCCGCTCATCCACACACCTGCTGATATGAAATCTAATGGGTAACGGGTTGGACGTGGGTGGAAATCTCAAATCTTTCATTTAGATGGACTAGACGCGGGTGATACCAAATCCACATCCACCTCTCTGTACCCTTAAAAATTAGCTACCTAAAGTGTTTTTTTTTCTCTTCCTTTTTTACCTACCCTTAAAAAAAATTATCTCTCCATAGGAGATTTTCTGGCTCAGCCCCTGCGCGACTCTATGTAATTTGAAGGAAACCACCTTCACTTAGTTCAACAGTGGGTTCCATCTATATAAATATAGAACTACTAGGTGCGTATTGAGTAACTCATTTGAAGCAAGGCCGCTTTTTAGGTAGGGCAGGATGGTCGACGGCCCTCGGCCCAAAAATTCAAAGGGCCAAAAATAATAATTTCTTCGCTATGTATATATGTGCAGTTTTTTTCTTAGTTCATCTTTACATTATTATAATTATGATGAAGATCAATTTTTTTTTGAGAAAACAAGATGAATAAAAAGAACCATGTCAAAGTTATATTGTCAATATTTATTCTCATTATTATTATGGTACATGTTTCGTTCTACTTCTGCTACTACTACAACTGATGAATGCAAATATTGTCATCAACAAAAACAACATCAAATTAATATTTGAAAGTATATGAGAAAGAATCCATCCGGTGAAGTTAGAAGAAAGTTGAAACAATTAGTCAGATTTGTGCAAGCTGAATCCAAATTGGAAAGAAAATAAAAAAATTATGGATATAAAAAATGGATTTATTTTTTTGTAGGAAATTAAAGGATTTGGATGATGATTCTAAATAAATTGGTAACTATCTGGAATTGTTTTTATTTGGAATTAAACCTATTTGGCATAAATTTGAATTGTTTAGATGAGAAAGTACTACTACAAATATTTTTGTATTTTAGGTTTTTGGTACTACTAACACTATTTTTCTTAGGTTTTCGTATTACTAATATTAACCAATAAACATCTTGTATGGGTAACATAATAAACATCTTACACAATATAAGTCTTCCAAAATTTTCTTGTTTCTCATATATGATTCATGTGCTACTTTTTTTTTCTTGCATCAAAAAAATATGATACATTTTTTATTTCAAAATATAAAATACTACATATATCTTGTAAATTATATTTTAATAATGCTTTGTTTTTCTAGGTTTTCGTTAATTGAGATTCTTACTTGGAGTCACAATTTAATTTTTATTGTTATAAATATTTTGGAAGTTCTTAAGTTCTTAAGTTTTTAATCTTTGTCTGATTTATATGTGTTTAAACAAAAAAAGTACAAAAAATAACATGCCCTAATTTCTTTTCGCCCTAGGACTCGTATATGTTAAGGATGGGTTAATTTGAAGGAAAATCGTAAATTCAATTTAGATAATGGAGAAGCTTTATGATGCATCAGTAAAGGGTGATGTAAGATCCTTTAAAAATGTACTCAAGCAAAACCTTCGCCTTCGCCTTGATGATGCAGCTTTTACAAGTTTCCTAAGTACCCCTTACATATATTAGTTATGCTGGGTTATACCAAATTCGCTAAAGCAATCTTGAATACGAACATAAGTCTGAAAAAAATGAAAGACTCGCAAGGATTTACTCCTCTTCACTTGGCTTCCGCAAGAGGAGAGTGTGAGAGAATAAATTATGAGGTACACGTGGATAAAAACTATTGGAGAAGTAACGAGCTATGATGAGACGAGAAACACAGGAACAAAATCTTTAAAGTTTGATCCTGACAGCATTAATGCATGACCGACACGTGGGTTGCGGAAAAGTAAGGCACACTGCACAAAAAAGATAGCCTTATTACCTGACCAACACGTAGTTAGCGGGAAAGTAAAGTGCACTGATCAAGACAGAGAACTTTTATTGCTCGACTGACAACAGGTTACGGGAAAGCCTGACACAATAAAGAGTAATAATGAGTATCGATGCATGACTGACACGTATCGACTCTACAAGCAGTGGAACGCAAAGAATTAAAGCATGACGAATCACTTTAAATAGCTACGTGTTAAACATGCCATGATTCAAATAAGATCGCAACAATCATTCTAATACAAAACAACAACTTAATTACAAGACCGAAGAAGAAGTGCGGGATAATCCGTAAGAAACTACGGGAAACAGGAAGTACGCAGGCTAAGACTTGCGGAAAGAACGATCAGGCCTTGCGGGAATTGAAAATAGGCTTTGCGGAACTACATATCGCACCAAGAATGGATAAGAATAAATAGGTGGAAAGGTAGATTGGTGGGCTCCATCAATTTAGCTATAAATACCAAGCTCATTAACATGTGAAGGGGTTGGAAAATTGAAGGAGTAATTAGACTGAGGACATTGAAGTGATCAAAGAGCTTAGGTATGAAATTTATGTGATTGTATAGTTTATTTGATCCAGGATGAACACGATTACGATTTATATGAATTTATCTCAGTGGTATGGATTATTTCTCTTCTCTTTTCTTCTGAATAGATATAAAGATAATCATATTAAAGGATCCAGTTATTTTACTTTTGGATGTAAAAAGTTTTACTAATTGAATCACATAAATTCTTGGTCATTTCATTTTACTGTGATTGTTTTTTCACTTTCAAAATATTACGGTAAGACGATTTATGATAAGATAATGTACTTATTTAAATTTCATATACTTTTAGTTGTGGTCCCAAAGTCACCAAATTTTTGGTTATCACCGAGAGACTGAGGTGGTAAAATTGTTGTTAAAGGCAAACAAGAATGTTTGTATCACCCAAGATCGGAATGGAAGAACACCAATGCATCTAGCCGCAACAAAAAAATGGGCAAACATCTTAAAATTGTTAATCAAAGAATTACCGGAAACTGTTCACTTAAGGAACGATCTAAATGAGACCATACTACACGCATGTGGTAAAGTAACAATTTTGAGGCCCTGAAGTTTTTGGTCGAATATTTGGTGGATGCAGAGCCTATAAACATATATTTAATATCTGTCACCTATAAGGACGATGGTGGGAACACAATCTTGCACCTCGCTGCAAAAACAAAGAACATGAAGGTATAAAATTTACTTTTTTTATTTTATTTTAGGTAATCCATCACATGAAATTCTTTTTCATTTCTGTTTAAACAAATGTGTTTTTATTAAGTCACATTTTTCACCAAAAAATATTCTCTACACGTATTTTGATTTTTATTGGCTTTGTATTTGCAGATCCTGGAATACTTAGTTCGGCAGTAAAAATATAAGAGTTGATGTAAATGTTTTATAATAATGATGAGAAAACCCCTTGGATATGTTATCTGGAACTGAAAAAGATGATCTCGAAATCGGGTTGTCTAATAACCAAGAACTACTACATAAAAAATATATAAAACATGAGAAGAGGATTCTAAAGTTGAACCATTTCTTGTTTGTTTATTTTTCTAGGGTTTTAGGTTTTAGTTTCTAGATCACGTTTTTCTCTTTTGTGATTGGTATGGATCGTTATAGGTTGATGTATAACGAGAAGAATCTACAAAGCACATATAACTGATGTTATCATCCAACAACTTAATTATATCTAAGATGATGTGGATTGAAAATGCTATTTGAACCGCCGGATAACAGCTAGTTAACAACAAATCCAATTTAGAACAAAATTTGCAAGATATTTTTATTGTTTCGCAACAAAACTATCGGAGGTTCCATTGATGAAATCAATATTTTTTCATCCTTAACAATGTCAAAAATATCCCTTTTCCAACGTATAAGCCACAGTCTTTTCCACTTGCTTTTCATTTGTAACATCACAATGTTTGTAGCTACATCTCTTTGGTCCAATGATGTTAAAAGTTGAACTGATCTAAAAAAAATCCATCCCTGTACATTTTAGTCTGTGTTTTGTTGCTTCGTTCCATATAAATGTTTATTTATTTTTGAATGAAAAATGATATATATTAAAAAAGAAAAAAAAATTACAAAAATAAAAGGGTGAAAAACCCCTTTTTACCGATCTCAGATTCTCAATGTAAAATTACATTTTAAAAATTACATTCTCTATGACTCTAACATGCGCTATAGCTAGCGGATAAGAACAGCTCTGCTCTTCCCTCACCGATTCCGGTCCAAATTCCGTTTAATGGCCGCGGAAGATTAAAAAAAGCGTCATGAGAGCAATATCATCGTCATCACTGCTGGGTTCTTGTTGCTCTTCAATCAATTCCAGTTTTTGTTTCGGTTCCTCCGACTACTACTCATTCAGTCCTAATCCATCCTTTAGGAAGAAGAATAAGAATAGGAACTATTTTCCTCGAAATCATCGTCAAATAAACAATCATCTTAAAGGAGGAGAATCAGTTGATGGATTTGTTGTTGTAGATGATGATCTTCAAGCACTCTTTGAGGTAATCAATGATTTCTATTCAATCTCATTTTTCTCCTCCTTCAACTTATTATGTTCTACCTTTTAATTTGCAGATTTTACCTGAAGATTTGCGAAATAATCTACAAAATGATCCAAAAAGAGGACAACTTATAGAGGTTATATTAGATTTAGGTCGTTATCCTGAAGCACGTTTTCTTGGTGAATCTGGTGGACATTATTTGAGGAATACTGAGGTAATAATAATTCCATTAATCAATCACTTCATTAGTTAGAATTTATTGTGTTTGTGTTTAATTTTTGATTTTTTATTGATTAGGTATCAATGAAAGAGTTGGAAGAAGCTCAAAGTGTTGTAGTAGAATTTGGAGGGGATAATAGGGCAGGTATTGAAGGTACATTGCATAGGATATCTGCAATAAGGAATCGGAAAGGGTTGATTGTTGGTTTAACTTGTAGAGTTGGACGAGCTATTAGTGGTCACATTGATATGGTTCATGATCTTCTTCAATATGGAGAGAGCATCTTGTTTCTTGGGAGGTAAACGGATTTTTTAAATGTTAGATTTCTCAAGTAATTTCGGCTTTGTACCCTAGTATGAACCTTTTCTTCATACTGCTCGATAGCCTGTGTAATATCTTGAACTGTCATTATTAGGTAATGCAACACCGAGACACACTTATCTTTTAGAGGAAGCATGCCCCTTTTGGTTTAGACTTTTGTCCTAAGAAAGTTAAAAAGGAAACTTTTACTTAAAATTAGTATTATTTATGATAGAGAAGTAATGCTTGGAATATAGAGTTAAGCCAGAGTGAATGTAAATGTAATTACTTGCCAACAAATTTCCCTTTTGGTATTGCAGGCCTGGAGTAGGCAAGACCACTGTCATGCGTGAGATGGCTCGTGTATTGGCAGATGAACTTCACAAACGAGTGGTATGTAGAGTTTCTTTTTCTCTGAATGCTGTGTCATCAGGAGTATCAATTAGCGTCTATTTACCGTTGCACCAAACTGAATCACCATTAGTAATGCTTGTTCCAATATTTTCAGTATTGATTGGATTGGAACAATTGATATATTAAACAGTTTTGGCTCTGGTTATTGCATTCCAATATCCAATGACCAGGTGACTAGCGGTTAGCCTGTTCAACACCCCTATTACGTATTGCTTTATGAGCACTTTCATCAATCTGTTTTTGATTCTCCTACATCTGAACTTGATAATTCATTAAAGTGTATATAGGTGATTGTTGACACCAGCAATGAGATAGGAGGGGATGGTGATATTCCCCATTCAGCAATTGGGAGTGCACGGAGAATGCAGGTTCCAGAACCATCCATGCAGCACAAAGTCATGATTGAGGCAGTAGAGAATCACATGCCTGAGGTGATCCTGGTTGATGAAATCGGTACTGAAGCAGAATCCCTTGCTTGCCGTTCTATTGCGGAAAGAGGGGTGATGCTCATTGGCACTGCCCATGGGGAACTGCTTGTGAATATAATCAAGAATCATATTCTCTGTGATCTGGTCAGTTTTTTTTTCTTGACATGAATTTCTTAAGAGCTTAAAGTAAAAAAGATTTTTTTCTCTTCCTTGCTCCTCTTTTATAAGCTTAGACTGAGGAACATGTGGGATAATTGTGGACTTGATCTTGATCGTTAAGGAGTTTCCCTATATTTTAACTAGTTTTTCCTATACAGGGCACATCTACGTCTATATTGTCTTTTTGGCGTAGATTTATAAGTGTAGTTCTTGATTATTTTTGAACTGATAATGATTCTTTGTAGAAAATGCCAGGTTGGAGGAGTAGAAACTGTTACTTTAGGAGATGATGAAGCACGAGCTAGACGGTGTCAGAAAACTATTCTTGAAAGGAAAGGTCCTCCAACATTCCCTTTTCTGATTGAGATGAGGGAAAGGAACTACTGGGTAACACATCGGGTATGTTTACCAAGTGTATTCTAGAATTTTTCTCCAGATATTTAGGATACATGTATAAATGTTATCTCTCTTGAATCCGGTTTGCAGACAGAAAGGAGTGTTGATATGTTACTGCATGGGAAAAAGCCACTGGTTGAGGTAATTCTTTTTTTGGTGATAAATAATAACCAATTATTGTTTTGCAGAAACCAGAAAATAGTTTAGTTAAGAAAGGGATATTGGCTGCATTGGAGTGAGTCACATAAAACTTTAGACCCATGTCTTTTAAGCGGCCGAACTTTACCTAAGCCAAGTATTTGGCAGATGAGATCAGTTTGCGAAGTACATCCATATTTACAGATTTCCTGACATTTGATTTGTAGGCATGAAGGGTTTGGTGCTATCCTCTTCCACTGTGATAACTCATTATTATAAATAAAGCTTCCTTTTGAAAATATGAAAAGTTGTTTTCTTTTTGCGATGCACGGCCTGAATTTTTTAAACTTCTTAAATTATTTATCTGATTCTGAACCTTAGTTTGCATTTGAAAGGATGGAATAATGGATAACGTTTGTAGGTAGTCGCTAAATAGCACTTAAAACAAGTTCACATCTTATTCCATGTTATGGATCTCCAACTGGATTTTGTTAGTGTTGTGGCTACCTGGCGACAGCTTTAGTTCTAGCTACACTGAAGTTTGATTATCTTGGAAACGAACCCGTTTACACTTTCCACCATTTTGATATGGACTCACAAATACGAATACTAATTCATCTAGTTCCTAGTTTGGCTGCATTGGAGTGAGTCACATAAAACTTTAGATCCATGCCTTTTTAGCTGCCGAACTTTACCTAGTCCAAGTATTTGGCAGATGAGTTTGCGAAGTACATCCATCCATATTCACCGATTTCCTGACATTTGATTTGTAGGTATGAAGGTTTGGTGTTGTCCTCTTTCGTTGTGATAACTCATTATTCTTAATAAAGCTTCCTTTTGAAAATATGAGAAGTTGTTTTCTTTTGCAAAGCGCGTCCCCAATTTTTAAACTTCTTAAACTATTTATCTGATTCTGAACCTAAGTTTGCATGTGGAAGGATAAATAATGTTCATAGGTGGTTCACAAAATAGCGCTTAAAACAAGTTCACATCTCAATCCATGTTATGGATCTCCGATTAGATTTTGTTAGTGTTGTGGCTAACTGGCGACAACTTTAATTCTATCTACACTGAAGTTTGTTTATCTTGGAAACAAACCCATTTACACTATCCCCCACTTTGCTATGGACATTCTAGTCAGTCTCACAAATAAGAATACTAATTCATTTAGCTCCTACTGTGGTTTTAATTTTGGGGTACCCCAAATCGGGCACTTGTTTGAGGTTGTGTATCAGTGCTCATATGTTTAGCAGAACTGATATTTATCTCTGCTGTCAGGTTAGAAAGAGGGATGATCTGTTCAAGGTTGTGATAGAGAGATGGAAAGCATATGATGGAGAAGGGATTTAAAGTGCATGTATCCTGTAGCTAAAACTTGGAAGGGTAAGTTAAACCCAGTCTTGTGGAGCTATTATAATTTATATCATTTTAGTTGTAAACAAAGAGTATGATAAAATTTGTTCTATTGAAAACTTACAGGCAGAAGCAGGCACCACTGGCTAGTTTAGTATCATGTTGAGCACTCACGAGTATCTTGTCGAGCACTCGCGATTTGTATCCAGGGAGGGCTAGCTGGTATTCCATTCCGTTTGAAGAGTGCAGTCTCTTGATAAGCACCGTAAGTAACCTTTATGTCATTCAATTTGCTAGAACAAAATCCTTTATTTTTCTTACTCTGTTTGTTATGGTGGGTTGATCTAAAATCGTGTTTATTTAATGTAGGCAGTTGCTGGATGGACTCAAATTTGAGGGAAAGAAGATGATGATATATATCTGTTTTGGTAAATGCATTGTAATCTGTATTCTCGTAGTGTTTGTGGTATTTTAGGCCACCGTTGTAACCACACTTATTTCTTCCTTTTGTTATATAACCCCCTTCTCTTGTATTTGAATTCAACACGTCTTCATTATAATGTTAATCCATAGCATATATAATCGAAAACTAAACTGCAGTAAATAGCATTTTTGTTCCCAGTATCCTTTGGTTCCTTTTTTCTTTTTCGAGTTTCAGTATCCTTGGCTCCTTGCTTATATGTGCTTAAGATATCGGTAACTAAGGGTCTCGTCTCGTGCCCAATGCCTTATTAGTTGGGTTTTAACTTTGAACCAATAGGGCTAGTACAGCACAGCAATGTGGATAAGAAATGACAGGTGACAGGATGAGGTCCAGATTACTGTAATTCCATTTCCATTTCTGAAAATTGTGGTTTTGTAAAAATTGTATATCTGAAAGTCAGGTGCCATTCTTTGCTCCCGAAAATGGCAAGCGCTGCAGTTCTTAGACATCAACCATCAGTGCATTCTTCTAACATCATCAGAAAAACCAAAACCAGAAGCAATATCTCCTCGTCGGTAAGAATAGTAATCAGAGCAGCTGGAAATACAGAGAAAATGGCAACTGAAAAAATGGGGATAAAGATTGAGAGGAATCCTGATGAATCCAAACTCACCAGCCTTGGTGTCAGGACTTGGCCCAAGTAACTCTTTCTCTCTATCTCTTATCTCTGTGTACTAATATGTTCTTGTTATCTTTACTGTGTTGTTTCATTGATTGCGTTGATTTTGTCAGGTGGGGATGTTCTCCAAGCAAATTCCCATGGACATATGCTTCAAAGGAAACATGTTATCTGTTGAAAGGTAAAGTAAAAGTGATTCCTGATGGTGAGAATGAGTTTGTGGAGTTTGGTGCTGGTGATTTAGTGGAATTCCCGGAAGGAATGAAGTGTACATGGGATGTTACAGAAACTGTAGACAAGCACTACAAATTTGAATAGTAATTTTAATTTTTTCCATTCTTTCTCGTATATCTTTGTTCCCTTCTTCCAGTATGATGTATGTACACATAATGTTTTGAGAACAGCCTACTCTAATTCTAAGTTAATAAGAAGTTGGCCAACTGCTGGCCGGCGGTAATAAAATAATTTTTTCCAGCCCACTCCAGGTAAAAAAAAAAATTACTCGTGCATTGTTTGAGTATTTTTAATTTAGCAGCACCATATCCAAATATCATATGCAAAACGGTTAGTTGTGATACTTGATCAACCAAAAACCTTAACAAATTAATTAAATATTTAAATATCTTTCATATTTCTCGATGGTTTGTTGTGCTGCCGTTAAATCAAAAATGCTCAAGTAAGAGAAAATTTTCCCAATGACTCGGTGAGCTACAGTCTGAGAATCCAACCAAATTATATTTTGTGGGGTTTGAATCGTGCGAATACACTGGGGAGGGGAGAATCTTTTTGAATCGGACGATGAGTCGGACGAAGAAAGAGTGGTAGTATTTAATAGAGTATGTTGCTACTCACGGGACAAATAGTAAGTACCTAGAGGAGAGGAGAGGAGAGGAGAGCAGCAGCTGGAAAAAAAAAGAAGACTGAGAAAATGGCGACAGAGAAAATGGGGATCAAGATCCAAACTAACCCTGATGAATCCAAACTCACTAGCCTTGGTGTTAGATCTTGGCCCAAGTAACTCTCTTCCTCACTGTATCTCTCTATAATCGTTTTTTTCTTCAGTTCTACACTGTTATTTTTTTAGGGTACTAGCAGTAGTAGTATCTGCTGTGACTAAAACTCGTTATTTGATTCATTCAGTCTTTATGGGTTAATGCTAGATTTCTACTGCAGTAGCTTGTGATAAAAGGGTAGTCGCCTCGCCCAACCAAAGGCGAGGCCTTTCTTTATTTAGGGAATTTTTTCTTGTAACCTGATTAAGCAACCCAAACCCAATAATACAGAAAACGATGTCTTTGTTTATATCTTTGAATCACTAGTTCTGAGGTTATCGTCTGTCTTTTGAGTAATATATTACCTAATGGTTTAGTAGTTGAAAAATAATGTGTGACTAGCTAGTCGGGTGCTGCGGCTTCATATTTTATACCCCTACACCGTGCTGCACACCTTGCCCCAAACAACATACGGTGAAATGCTTGAACAAACTTAAACCAAATCTAACATTGATTTCTGGAACTTTGATGCATTCATGTATTATATGTTATGTGATTATCCACTAGATGCTAAATAGGATTTACTTAAATCTTTGAACCATGGACTACTTCCTTAGATCTGTAACACCAACAATGCTCGTCATGGGTACATTATGTATGAACATTACATTGTTGGATAAATGCAGCGCATCATCTGTTAAGAACTCTGTTTGTATTACTGGATTATTGACGGAAGGATTTTGCTAACTGTGGTGATTTGATTGATAAACTAGGTGGGAAGGTCCCCCAAGCACATTTCCATGGACGTTTACTTCAAATGAAACGTGTTACCTGTTGAAAGGGAAAGTGAAAGTTACTCCTGATGGTTACAATGACTTTGTTGAGATTGGTGCTGGCGATTTAGTCGTGTTCCCCAAGGGAATGAAGTGCACTTGGGAAATTTCAGAAGCTGTTGACAAGCACTACAACTGCGAATAGTTCGTATAATTTGTATTGGGGGACAGGGATGACCACATATGATGTGGTCAGGCTTTTCTGTATGTGCGTGGATAGGTTCTGTAATGCTTATGGCGTGTAACAGTATTATACAGAGACATGATAATCTAAACTTGTTGCATTCATTCTCAAGTGAAAGAAACCGACTCTAAATGTTACATGTTAACTGGGAGAGGAGTGTTTTATACATTGGATTGCTTGAATTAGCATGTTTATTATTTCTTCCTTTCTTTTCTTTACTTCTATTGAAACAAGAAAACATGCAGTTTTTACAAGGGAATAATTACATTAATCTCAAGAAAACCTACAACAACTGAATTAGATTTTACACATCTGTCAACAGCTATCGTTATAGCAAAAAATTACAAGCTCATGGCTCTGGATGAGACCTCCGCCTCGCCTTCCAATAAATCCCCATCTGTTACTTCACTATTACTCCCCTGCAAACATTGTTCACGAGTTAATCTAACTTAGTTTTGTCAAAATAATGATACATGTACAAGTATGACATGCCTTAACAAAAGTTTCACAGGCTACCGAAAGACCAATGAAGACATCAAGCCACTACAGGTTTTCACTAGAGTGATCAACCGGTTGACCTAATTAAAGTTTAAACAGAACAATATGTATTTTCCTAATCTAATGGCAGCAATTTTTCTTAGTACATGCAAGCCAATATGACTGGTCACTGGTCATTGGCGAAGTAGCACACCATCTTGTATCATCTTACCTTTAATACACCAATAGACTTCATTATCCATTCAGTGAAATTAATTTTAATTAAAATGTCCAGATTCCAAGCTAACCCTAACATCGTAACCCTTGGGCACTGAATAATCATATGGAACTAAAGAATACTAAGAATATTAAATCAAATCATATAGATACACACCCGATCTTTTAACTTGGCTTCAGAAATATAACGCTGTAATGCACCATCACCCCGAAGAATTTTTGCCCCACAACCCACTGTGCGCACCGAACCAAGTGCCTCTTCGTCGATGACAACTGCATCTACCTTGTCCTTTCCTGTTTGGGCATCTGGAATCTGAGAATGATGAACAAATTATCAGAAACTATAATACATGATTAGAAATGCTAATGCATGATGTTGCAGCATCTTACTATGACATTCAATGCCCTAAAAGACTAACGATTAAAAACATGAGATACTTCAACTTCCACGAGAAGGATCCTATTAACATCATAGGCAATGCATGTGTACTTTTGAGATACTTCACCGTCACAGATGTTTCAAAAATTCTCTGCTGCTTTAGTGTTATGTAATAGAATTACCTCATACATAGCTTCAGTGAGAGTGCTCTCCAATATGGCTCTTAAGCCTCGTGCACCAGTGTTTTTAGCCATTGCTTTTTCCGCTATCAGTCTCAGTGCAGTTTCTGTAAAGTGTAGCTTGACCTGACATAAGACACGGCATTAATTTTAAGTAATAAAATATGTCTTGCTCACTCCAACTGAACCTCACCAAAGTAAATATCTCTTGGCACTGAGATGATACTAATTAAACAACTTACATTATTCATGCTAAACATTTTTTTGTACTGTTTTCCCAGTGCATTTTTGGGCTCCGTCAGGACCTACCACAGGAAAAAGTGACAACAGAAGAATATGTCAGCTTGCAGGGACTATGACAGGACAAAGCCTTATTAGAACTTAAATGCCACTAGTGTTGTGGTGTTTGGAAATTAAACTTGATCTACACTTTCCAGGCTAAGAAATATAAAATTTTCTTTACCCAGAGATCGAGTCACTGAAAATCCAGCTAACACAATAAACGTTGAACTTCATCTCTTTAAAATTAACACAATAAAATCTTTTTGCATAGCTAGCATACAGTCATGGAGACGATACAAGAACTCAATCTTTACGAGGATTATCTCCATGCACATCATGCCATCAACAACCCTCCACATCTAAATCTTCTAGACCCCTCTTTTACATAGTAAACTGGTCAAAGATTTGGAATCAAGTTAATTTCAGTGCTTAAGATATATTTACTAGAATTAACCTTTGACCATCTCCATGTGAGGAACACAAGGTTAGATGAAAAGGTCAGCTAATAACCATTTGTTGCGAATAAAATATTTATAAGGTTACGATGTTTACTACTACGTGCAAATTTCTTTGAGGATGTTACCCATGAAAAACGATTTATTAGTGTTTTTTATGTGAGCCTTGTGCAAACACAATGTGAAACTGGCCCACATAAAGATCACTTCTCTGACATGGAAATGCATTACCTGCACAAGTTGATCCTCATTCAAGGCCAGCAAACTAACTAAAATTGGAAAGCGTCCAATAAATTCTGGTATTAGACCGTATGCGATAAGATCCCCACTTTCAACCTGCCAATTGCAGAAGTAAAAATAAGCCATATTCAGAAATCTCCTAGTTCACGCTCAGAATCTGTTAAAATTCTTACCGATTCCATTAAAGACGACGTAACAACAGCATTAGATGGTGTTCCAGTTCTCATATTTGCACGTACTGGAGCTCCGAAACCAATAGAAGAGTCTTGCCGTCTAGAAAATAGTAGATAAAAATCTTAGCTTCTCTTGGATTCTCTTAAACTCCATAGAAACAACAGAAACTTGATCCGGAAGTACTGCCAACAGATAATACTATAAGATTTGTATTACCTTTCTGAAATAGTCTTTTCCAAATCAATAAAGGCTCCGCCACATATAAACAGGATATCCTTTGTATCTATCTGCAGATCACAATAGAATCAAAGATCCAAATGCGATTTAACTGCGTGTTAATATCAAACGCATGAACTAAGCATAATATGAATAAAAAATGTGCTTCACCCTTTACCTGAATGTTATCACCACGAGGATGCTTGCGAGCTCCCTTCTCTGGCACATTCACTATCTGAGAAAGAAGGCTCTAGTTTTAGATAATCAAAGTAAAGATGGTTGCAAAAAAGTAAAATTGCTAAAGCTGGTTATGGGGGCTTCAATTCGAAAAATAATGCGCGCATCACATGAATTTACCCCATGGAAGCATGAGGAGTAGTCGAAATAGAAACAGAGAAAGTGTGGGACAAAATTATACGCAAATAATTCATGGAAAGCACACCCAGAATGAAGATAACAAAGTCAACATGGATATTCAACCATCTACCGGAATATAATCTATTGAAGAAAAGTAATCTGGGAGGAAAAACAATTCTAATTTCGCAAGGAAGATTGATAACTGGGCTACCCAACCTACAAATTTAGTTAAGTAATAATATCATTTCTAGCCTTTACATACTGTGTTAGACGCAGGAATAGGTATAATTGCTTTAAGGAAAGCAAGTTTAGCTACTAGATACAAGAAAAACAACATCTCAAAAATTCAATGAGATATAAAAGTGTATTTATTATAAAAAAAGAGTGGTGATATATATGTGCACTTACAGTTCCTTCCAGCATTTTCAGCAATGCCTGTTGAACACCCTCTCCGGATACATCTCTACTAATGTTCATGCTCTCGGCCTGCATATTAATTTGTTAGGTTAGAACAAATGCATCCCGATGAGTCCAAATAATTATTCAATTAAGAAAGAACTGATAACATATTATACCTTTTTAGTTATCTTGTCAACTTCATCAATATATACAATTCCTTGTTGAGCAGCTTGCACATTGAATTCAGCCACCTAAACACCAATTTTAAAAGGGCCAAAAATGAATATCATCTCACTTAGGAAAAGCAATATCGAGTTTGTTTAATCAGAAATGACCTAATCGAAAAACATACCGTCAGTAGTTTATACAATATTGACTCGACATCTTCTCCGACATAACCAGCCTGTAAAAAGAGGTATTTACCTAGTTTAGGTTTTGCTCACCATTTATTAATGAAAACCCTGAAGGACTTTACAATAGCAATCTAACAATCAATGTAAATGAGATCATAATACTAAAAACAAAGACTACTTACATTTTTTAGCCGCTAATTAGCCATTAACCAAGAAACTTAATATGTCACAGGAGAACATGATGATTGAAATTTAATCAAAACATAAGCGATAACCAACTTGCCTGTGTCAGTGTTGTGGCATCTGCAATGACAAACGGTACATTCACAAATCGAGCTAGCGTTTTTGCAAGTAACGTCTTCCCTGTTTTCAAAGTCCATATGATAAAAATGTGAGTCAAAACATAAATGTATTGAAATTCTACTAAACTATCACCAGTAAACAGTTTTATTTGCACGCTACATTAAGGTTCCACAATCATAGAGCAGAGTGCATACCTGAACCAGTTGGACCCATCAGTAAGACATTGCTTTTCTCTAACTCAACAAAATCTTGCTCATTACTTGCGGCAGGAACGCCCGATTCTGCAGCAGCCCTAAGATTTAAATAGATAATATTTAGTACGGTATCAAGCAGCACCACCACAACCACTTGATAAGATACCTATACTTCTATGTTCCAGAGAGAAAAAAAATATCAACTCTTTACTTTTGATACACAACATAAGCATGACTTACAGAATAAAGTTTGTAACGGAAAGTAAACTATTATAAGTTATAATTCTAGTAAAACCATGAAAAAATTACCCTTTCTGCATAGAGCCATGATATATCCTTTTATAGTGGTTATAAACAGCAACAGAGAGCACCTACAAAATCAAAACAAAGCATCGGAACAAGGATGCTCAAACTTATGTAAAGTTTTCATTTTTCTGAACACTATCATACAATTAGGACTACACAATTCGAATTTAACGAAAATGACATACCTTTTTCGCTCTTTGTTGCCCAATAACAAATTTATCAAGACCTTTACAGATCTCTTTAGGCGTTGGTAAATCTTTACCCAAATTCGAACCTCCCCAACCATTCTTATCTCCAACAGAGCCATCTCCAGCAGCACCACTGCTACTAGCACCTCCTCCTCCACCAGACCCACCGGTGGGTATTGTGTTACGAATGATAGTGCCACCAGATGCAAATGGTGGTCCTGGAGGATGGTGCACTGCTAATCCATTTGGTGCTTGTGGACCAGGCGGTGGCGACCAATTCTCAGGTGGTTCACCACCATATGACTTCAATGTATCCCAAAATGAAATCCTCAGACGATCAGCAGCAGCACCACCACCAATATCCAATTGATCATCATCACTAGTAGTACCACCATTAGATTTACCCTTTTTTCTAACACGACCAATCTCTATAAAACTACCTTGTAATGGTGTAAATTTATGAGGACGAAAATAATAAGCAGTTTTACAATTAGGGCATAAATTCACAGCCTGATGACCACCACCACCACCACCTGATTTCTCACCGCCACTACCATTACGACTCTCGGAGAAAACAAGGTCCATTTTATTTGAACATCTTGGACAATTGGCTTCTGCCTTGATTTTACGAGTTGATGTATATTCATCAGAACCACCATTACCATTACTACCACCTCCTCCTTCCCATTTATGTCTTTCCTGTAAACCTAATAATTCTCTCCTCTTATAACTATGAGTATTGAAATTATTATCTAGAGATGACTGGGGCTTTGCTAATACACTGAATCTTGCTATTCGAAATCCTGTTTCTCTTAATTTGTTTAATCTAAAAATTCCAAACATTTTTATTTATTTTTCAAAATTTCATTTACAAATTCAGATAAACTGAAAACAGAGATTAATAGAAAGATGATAAGATTAAGATCTACAATAGTGGAGAGAAAAGATGAGATTGGGATCTGATTATATATATAATTGTAATTCTCTGAAATGAATTTATACGAATTAATTTAGGATAAAAGAAGGAGAGAATAGTGTTGGAGAGAAGTAAGAGACGAGAAAATTACTCTCTTTCGCTCAAAAAAGAACTCTTTTAATGTTCTCTTCTTATCTGCTTTTGTTTAACCGTTAGTTTTTTAATGCAGGTGAATGTGACGTGGAGAAGGAGCAGTTAAAAAAATAAACGTGTTTTGATAAGCCACTTTTAGAGTGGAGACATGAGATGATGATGGTCCATATCTCCATGTTTAGGTTGATTGACAATATCCAGCGGCCCAGCCAGGTTTGGAGGAAAATGGGTATAAAAAATTTGTCTACCTATGCCATAAGCTACACAGGGGATGCAAAATGTCTTGGGAGCTCATTTTTTTTATTTTTTTATTTTTTTTTTTTACAAAAAGGCCATAGTAGAAACAATCGAGATAGATGGGATGGGTGTGCAACTCTAAGTTGGCTCCGCCCCGGATAACAACGTGATCCGTGTTAGGTATTTGGGGTTTCCTTTTATCTCTTCTAGGTTGTTATATCTCGATTGTTTTCTGCTGATAAGTAGTACTTTTAGTGGTGTTTGGACTCTGGGTATATATATCAAGAAGTTATTTATCGTCTTAATTAAGTTGAAAAGTCCAAAGTTAGTTTGGTTCATAATGATTTCTAAAACTAAAAAAGTTAACCTCTTGGAAGAAGGGTGTTTGGATACATCCTGTAAGTAATTTTCTCATCATTTCCTTGAACCCTAACTTCACAGTTCACTTTTAACATCATCTACAAACCCTAACTTATCATGTTTTCATTCAAAACCTTTAAATTTCCTAGAAACAAATGATCCATCACTAGCAAAATTCAGCAGCACCCTTAGTTTCAAAGGTAATACCTTGAGAAGAAGGATCAAGACAACTAGGGTTATCAGACCTTGGTCATCATCACCAGAATCTTCTTTTTGAGCTATATTAGTATTATCGCAACCTCAGTTGTTTTAGGTAGAATCTAAAGCGAACTAAACAGATTTTATACCACTTTCAGACTCATCAAATTATTATTCCTTTGAAAATTCATCATCAGAAGCCGCAACAACATCATAATAATAATAATCATCGTCTGTATTATGTTGTAATAACTTTCAGTCCTATAACTCTCCTTCCATGGATGGTGTAGCTAAGTTCATTCAGAAGAAGAATTCCTTATGATGAGAGAAAAGATAAAAAAAAAAAATACCTAAAACATTTGATTGCTCAACTTACATTTCTTATACTAACAACCCATCACCCAAAAGTTATACCATAACAATCACTGATGTCGTGCAAACTGGTGAATAAGGAAGACTACTGCACCAAAAAATCTCAAGACCGTGATGAAGTGATTACAAAAGCGATGATGAACATTGAATAACAAGGTGTCCAGACCACATTCTGCAAAAACCATCACAAAGAAAAAACATAAGTAGACAAGAACATCAAGAATTATAAATGTATAAAAGAAAACCGCATATATAAAAATGGTAGATTTATGGCAACAAAAACCATATAACAACAAGACTGAGGTCTTACCCGAGCAACAACACCAATTGCCTCATCCACCATCAATATGACTTCCTACACCGATGGTGGAGGAGGCCCAACAGCTACATCGACCAATGTTTTGATTTGATTAGGTTTGACAGCTGCATCAACCAATATTTTGACTAGATCCATAGTTAAATGAGGTGGAGCCAAACCAATATGGATTTCTGGTAAAAGTTTTTTTTTTTTTTTTTTTTTTTTGCTAGAAAAAAAAATTCATTGATAAAGGAAATTACATGTAGAGTTAAAGAAGTCAGGGACATTTCCCATTCATTCTCTTGTGGTTCTATACCTTCTACAAAATTTAGTTGCTATATCAATCATGGAGGTGTGATTTCTATTTAAGAATTCAAATCTTACATAATTTAAACTATAAATAATAGTTTTGCAGTCCTCTAAATTGGTACTATTATACCAGTATAACTGGTTATTATTGGAATTTAAAGAACTTGTAACTGTTTTAGCATCACTAATAAAGCAAACGATTTCCATTCACTTCTCCCTTGCCCAAATTGCAGCTTCCAGAAGAGCAAGGCTTTCAGCTTCTTCAGGTTTCCTTATTGTCCCTGCTTTGATTTTACACCCAAGGTAGTTCCCTGCAACATCATTCATAACCAAACCAGTTCCTGATAGATTAGAGTTCTTGTCAAAGAAAGCAACACTGTAAATTATAACAAATTCTTCTGGCAGTGAACAAGTAATTGTGTTAAGATTTCGTTTCTCAATGGGAAGTTGGACATAATTTACATGTGTATCTTCATGATTCAAATATGAGTCTATGTCATTGACCAATTTAAAAGTTAATCTAACCGTAGTCTGGTGATTTAAATTATTTCCTCGAAGATATGAAAACACTTGTCTCTCCAAACACTCCAAGCAATAGAAAAACAACACTAGCTTTATCTTGCAATTTACTAGAGCACAACCATTTAGAAACCAAATCATGAAGACTGATACCTATATTACAATCTTATGTAATGAGATCTGTATAAGGAGTTAGAGGCCAAACAACTTTTGAAAAATAACATTGAAGAATAATATGCTCAGGTGTTTCATGTGAACCTGAGTCACACATGCTGCATATAGTATCTTGATTGTTTATGAATCTAGCAAGAGTAGTTTTAACATGAAGGATTTTCTTATAACATTTCCAGACAAAAATCTGTACTTTAAGAATAGTGGGTAATTTCCACAAGGACTTATAGGTGGGATTGATATTTTGAGGGTTGTGCATGTATACAATTTGACCTGAGATGATTTTATATGTAGACTTAATAGTAAATAGACCATTCTTAGAGTGTGGCCAAATGAGTATATCATCCCCTGAAAGAGGAATTCTCCTAAAGATGAATATTTTTCATTGTTATATGTTATTTTCCCAGAAAAATCCTAATAATAACTAGTGTTGTTAAAATGTTCTCTAAGAAATACAAAGAATTTGATAGTCATTTTAAACTCGTTGCATATGTGTAGATGGTGACTTTATGACCAAGGGAAGAATGGTTATTTTGCAACCTCCCAATTAATTCTAAGCTCGTTTACCCCGTAAAGTCACACTTAAGCTTTACAAGTACAATTCAACTTCTAAACGCTATGAAGCAAAGTTCGAGCCTAAACAAAAGACAGAGCATCGACCAAGATGAATCTCGAGCCTCGACCAAGATAAAGCTTGAACCTTGACCAGGGCAAATACGAAGCTTAATTCTAGGTCCAAGGCGGAGCTCAGGCTTCGGCCAAGACGAAGGAAAAGCCTCGACTAAGATAGCAGTCCTCGACCAAGATAAAGATGAAACTCAGGCTTATCCTAAGCCAAGGCTCAACCCTAAATTCAAGACAAACCCCAGGACTAAACTTAAGTCAAAACTCAAGCTTTTACTTAAGGAGAAACTGAGACTTAGGATTAGGAAAAAAATCAAGTCAAGCTCCATCCAGAACTCAAGCTAGCTCCCAAACACAACCGAGCCTTAACTTCAAAAAAGGCGTGACTTAACCTCAATCTAGCGACCTATCAACACATGACACTCTATCATGGCAGGTTTTACAACTAGGTTTCAGAAACAATCTCATCAAGACAAAGCATTAAGCTCATGACGTTTGAGATTCATTCGAGTTTTACTAGTGGGTCCCTGGATATTTCATCCCTCAGATCTCACAAACTCGACTATGGAAACTTTACAAGGGAATTAGGGTTTATACTCTTCTCAAAAACAGACACCAGGCTTCAACTCCTCTTATGGACAACCATGCCTCTGTTTTTCGTTTGACAAGTTGTTCGCCATGCTTCCATGATTGGACAACGACTCTCTTTGCTCTTGTGATTGGAAAATGACTCACCTTGCTCTTATGAACAAACAACAACTCATCTTGTTCCTATGACTGGACTAACGACATCAGGCCTTAGCCTATTCCCTGAGCCAACAATATTATTTTTTCCCTAAGTAAATGCATATAACTAGGCCATGCTTGACCTCAAAGCTTGTGTTCTCCTCATAACACTCGCGGCTATAAAAAGCCTCCTTGAGCTCTCTACATGACTCAATTCTCCGCATTTAAAGCATGAGTATTTTCTCCATCTTGGTTATGTCAACTTCAGAGAATACTATCACATGATTCACATCATAGGACACATCATACACAAAGGCTGATTACGCCACAACAATGGGGGGAGGGGGGATATCTGTAGGGTTTTGGTCTGGCGGTCTACAACGCGTGTGAGTACCAACCTATTCATACAAGGAAGAGAATAATATATCGATCACAAGGAATCAATTGCAGAGGATAGACTCAAATCCTTGATCCATCCTAGCCAATCCTGAGATGAATAAAGTGGTACTTATCTTATGTACTCCTTAGCCTTTTTTAACCGACTAGAGATTAGGGCTTTGCAGAGCTATAAATAGACCAACTCTCGATCATTCTAAAAACACAAGTACACAACTATGAACAATAGTTTTCTACAAAACTTTTTTCTCAAATTTTTTTCGTTTGCAACTCTCTGCAACTTAAAACTCCAATCTCATATCCTTCAGCTTCCCTCCTTAGACCAACCCTATCTCTTTATTGTGACTGAAACAACTTTGAACGGCCATTTTCTTGGTTTAGATAAGGACTGTTTGTAATCAACCTTTCGCCCTCATACAAACCCTAACCACTTTTACCTCTCCTACCACCTTTTACAATTTCATCATCTACAATAGGTCTATTAAAAAGATTTCCAATGGTGTAAAATTTACAAATACATGTATTTTAGTTAGTGTGTGAGACATGTTAATTTGAAATTTTAACACATAAGAGTAGATAACGCCAAAAAAAAAACAAAAAAACTCTTTTCTTTTTATCACGAGAATTGTGTAAATTTTAAGACACCCATTTTTATAAGACGGAAAGAGTATTTTTCATTTTTTTTTGGAGGGAGTTCCAACTTACAACACATATAACCCACTCCCTAATCCGTCTCTGAGTGCCGGCCTAGTCTGCCCAAATATTTTGATGGGTTTGGTCGGACATGGGCTATTAAGTTGAATCAATAGTCCATTAGTGGACTGTGGCCGTTGCTCCCTAAACCCATGATTCCGGCATCTAGGATTGTCAATCCCAATCCGAAATCCGATAGCCGTTTCCGAAAATCCGGGATCCTATAGGATATTATCCGGTATAGCGGATACCGAAAACGTATATTGTATCGGATATTTTTCGTGTTATCGAAACGGAACCGGCTGAGCCAGTACCCGTCCGATAACATCCGATACCGATAGCATATGGAAATTATCGGAAATTATCGGAAGTTATCGGAAATTTGAAGTGAAAAAACAGGTGTTAAAATTTATATCAGCTATCGGATATTTATCGGATAATATCCGGTATCCGATAAACTTATCGAAACGGAATCGAATTTGAAGTTTAAGGTTCCGTCGGAACTTATCGGATATCGGAACCGGCTGAGCCAATATTGTTTCGATAGCATCCATTGATCGGCATCCCATTTTTTAAGAGTCAATTGGTTTGACCATGTTGGACTCTTTAGTTTGACCAGTTTTGCCCAACGCAGTATATATAATTGCAGCGTTAAAATACACATTTTCACTTCTTTTTGATTTCAAAATCCGAGAAATTTTGTAATGGCGGAACCAGCTGAAGATTTCGTAGCCCTAGATGTTAACATGGACGATGAAGAAGAAGCTAAACAAGACATCCAATCTTCTAACTCGTCCGATTCCGATTCTGATTCTGATGAAGATGCTGCTGCTGATGATGAGCAAACCCTAGAGAAAGAAGTCGCTGAAAACCCTTCTAATTACGATGCTCATGTTCAAGTGAGTCTAATTTAAGTGTATTTAAGTAAGTTATTGATGTTTTGTTTACTTGGATTGTTTGTTGACGTTTTTTTTTTTTTGGATTTTTTGTCTCAGTACATCAAATCTCTGAGAAAACTTGGTGATATCGAGAAGATGCGGGAAGCAAGAGAAGCTATGAATGTGGTTTTTCCTTTAACTTCTTCTATGTGGAGTGAATGGGCAAAGGATGAAGCCTCGTTAACAACTGGGTATGCTTTTCTTTTTTGGTTTTGTTTTGATTATTCATTGTGGATGATTAATTATAATAAGCTGCTCTGGAAAATTCATTTTAACAGCAGTGATTATGCGAGTTTGCAGAAAGTATAGGTTGTTTTGGTATTTGTTTGATTTGTATTTGCTTGTTGGATCAATTTGGACTAAAGGAAATGTAGAAGTAATTTTAACACAAGTCAAATGGATGAGGTTTGAAGGAGTGACACTAGTTTTGGTAGAATGATGTTTATTTCTAGTTTTGCTGATGTTAATTTTGTAACTTTTGTGATGATTGATTTTTGTCTGTTGTTATATTTTGTAGAAGCGAGGCATATGATGCGATTGTGAAGCTTTATGAGCGAGGGGTTGATGAGTACTTGGTAGGTTTATGTTGTCTTTTGATTGGTAGAGGTTAGAGTTCGTAGCAAATCCTTTAAATGTGGTTTATCTAATCAGTGACATGAAATATCGTGTTAGTATATGTAATCCTGTTATCAGTCTTGGAACTGATTGTTTAGCAACAAGATTCTTTTACATCAGCAGCAATTTAAATTGAATTTAATTCTTTCTCACAACTGAAAACTGAATTCAAGATGAAAAAGTAAAGAGAGTTGAAAAGAGTATGGACTTGTTATAGAGTGTGAACTTAGCTGTTTGTAAGAGTCTTTGAATTTGGAGACATAGTTTCTGTTTCCGTTTCATGTGAATTTTGTTAAGGTTGTTAATGACGTCAAGCCCTTAATAAATTTGAAACTTTAACTCGTACGTTTGAGTTTATTTTGAATGTTATTTTCTTGGGCAGTCTGTGTCTCTTTGGTGTGACTATCTAAAGTATGTGGAAGAGCATGATCCAGCAGTCCACGCTTTTTCACCAGAAGGTCTCTCAAAGATGAGAAACCTATATGAGCGTGCTCTTACTGCTGCTGGATTACATGTCACGGAAGGCAAGAGAATCTGGGAAGCGTACAGAGAATTTGAGAATAAATTGATCACTACCCATCATGAAGAGAACACTGAGGTTAGGTTTCTTTAAACAGATTTCAGTTTCAATGCTTTACATATATGTTGTATATATGTGGGTTGGATGGTTGTTTTCTCCCCTTTACCATGGAGATTTGATTCAGTGCACTTGTCTTTTACATTTAAGATTCATGCCTCAAATGCTGTTCAGCAGTTTACCAAATGTCAAGATGTCTGTTTTATAGGATTTTCGGAAAATAATGGCTTTTGACCAAACTGCCTTAACCTTATAGGAATGATGCATTTATTTGATTCCTCGCTTTTGGATCTCAGACTGGCGTTGAACTTTCGATTCCAGTCACCCTTATCTGCTTCTTTTTGCACTGCAGCATGTTCTTTTGTTATTAAGGATTCACGTTTGAGGCTTTAATGTTTTGTTAGTAAGATTTTTATAGCATGCTACTACTTTGTTACTTTTTATTGCTTTTGTTTTTTATTATATTCTGAAAAAAGTATCTTATTGTATGTTATTTACCCTGCAGCGACAAGAGGAGCAGGAACGACGTATTCGAAGTTTATACCAGCGTCAATTGTCTATTCCACATGCTGACTCAGAATCCACCCTTCTAGCATACACAAATTGGGAGTCTTTGCAGCAACAGCAGAAAACAAGTAATTCTGCCGACTTGGAGGTGATTCCTTCTGTTGTTGCTTCAGCATATAAAAAGGCCATGGAGATTTATAACGCACGTGTGTATCACGAGGAGCAAATTTCCAAGCAGGACGTGTCAGAGACGGAAAAGCTGAAAAACTACATGGTATTATAGATGTCCATGAATTTTTAAGCAATTTCTTTAAATGCCTTAGTAGCGAGTAATTTACTTACTGTCAATCTTTGGAAAAAGATAAAGGACTAGAAGTGCCTTGGGTTGTTTGTTAATGAGCTTTTTAATTCTGAGTTATTGTGGTATCGCAGACATACTTGAAATTTGAACAGTCTTCTGGGGATCCATCTCGTGTGCAAATACTCTATGAACGTGCTGTAACAGACTTTCCTTTATCAAGTGATCTCTGGCTGGATTATACTTGCTATTTGGAGCAAACCTTGAAGGTTTTACCCTTGATCTTGTGTAAGCCATGTGTCCAGTTTAGTGAACTTATACTCTATGTCTAAGAATATACGCATGTATTTCAGGTTCCCAAAATAGTTATAGGTGCGTATTCCAGAGCGACAAGGAACTGTTCGTGGATTGGAAAACTATGGGTTCAGTACTTACTGTCTTTGGAGCGCAGTCATGCTTCAGAGTTGGAGTTAGCTACTGTATGTAATTTCTTTCTAAGTAGCTTTCACTTTTTACTATTGGCATTTGAAAGTTTCAAGCATTCAGTTTAGCAAGGCATACGAAAACTCTCAAAGTTGCTCAAAGTATAATCAGTTAATGTGCTGCCAGTTAGATATTCTATCTTAGTTTTTTTCTTAAGAAGCTGCGTATCACTTTTGTTATTTGTGCCGCTCATGCATTCTATCTTCTATTTTCAGCTGTTATATGTTCTTTCTTAATTTATTCCTTCTCTTGTCAGGTCTATGAGCAGTCGCTGCTTTGTTCCTTTTCAAGTTTTGAGGAGGTAACGATAATTTCGTTGAATTTGATACTCTGATAATGTTTATTAGTTTTTGTCTTTTTGTTTTTGCTTTTGTTTGGACTTTGGTCTCAGTGGCTCACTATTTTGTACAAAGAGACATATTTGATGTACATGATAAATACTAAAAACATGTGTCTAGATGAGCTTCTGACCTTTTAGTATAACTACAACAAAAGTTGGAGTTTATGTCCCATAGTTTCATGAGTTTCACGACACCAGGTTGAAAAGGTTAAAGTAAAATAGTTGCCCTTATTCTATCTATTTTCATTGGTGTGTCTGATTTGGTGAAATTGTCAAGCCAAATGCTTCATCTAATTATAATCTCCCTCGATGTATATGGTACCCGACTTGATAATTTTTAGGTGAAATACTGGATAAAAGAGAGCCAAATAATTTTTTGAAATTCATATCTTTATGTTTCTGGGAATGTAATAAAAGCCTAAGAAACTCTCTTCAGAGCCCAGAATTTTGAAAATCATTCTTTTGAGATAGATGTTAGTACTAGGTGATTTGTCAAATATGATCTACCCACTATTATGCTAACGTGTGACCACACATTTCTTTTCAGTATTTGGAGCTGTTCCTTACAAGGATAGATGGCTTGAGAAGAAGGTTTTCATTAAGTGGTTCAGCAGAGGATTGCTTGCCTTATTCTGTGATAAAAGATACATTTCGGGTTTATCACTTTGCTCACTTCCCTGTTATTTTACCTCACCCTTTTATTTTCTTTAAAAGATATCCGACTTTCTCATACGTAGTGCGCATGTTAGGTACTTCTTCCATGGGTTGCTAGCTTCCCACAGTTTTAGCTTTTGAATGTTCTTCATGCCTCATAAATGGAAATGTAGTTTTAATGCCATATTTTATGTGGAACATGTGTGCTTAGAAGTACTCAACATACTATTATGTGTTACTTTGTGTAGTTAAATGCACTTTTGGCGGCCGCTAGGCGAGTAAGGCCACCAAGCGCCTATAAAGATTGGTCGTGACATGTCGCAGACTAGTATATAGATATAAATAGATAGATAGTCTAGAATCTGGATTAAGAAAATCCGAAATGTAAATCCAAAAACTTGGAAACGTATAACTGAAATGTCTGATCTTCTTCTTTCTCTCTCTCTCTTCCTCCTTTATGATCCAACAGGTGAACTGTTCTAAACCCCAGTTTGTGATGGCCCTTAGTGCTTAAAAGTAAACAGCAGAAAGTATAGTTAATTAGTTATGAAATGGGCCCCACCTAATAACCTAGCCGATTAGTAATAGGTGTCCTATAAACAGGGTGGGCGGTTCTGGCCATTAGGCGTCAGCCCCTGAAATTTTTTGGTGGCCTAGTTGCCGATAAACCGCCTATGACTACAAAGGTCTTACTGTTCCTTTTATTAAGTTTTTGCTCCATGTTTCAGTAGATTCTCTATAATATGAGTATTGCTGATAACATTATATATGGTCTCATCATCGCAATGTTACATTATTCCGGTTGTTGTAAGCAAATTAAGACCTGTCACTGCAACTTGCAGGAGCCTTACATAAATTTGGTAACGTTGAAATCATGTGTTTTGGTGTTGTCAAAATTATTATCAATGTAGTGTTAATATTAATGGTGTTTCACTTTGTTGTCAAAATTATTATCAACTTTGTGTTAATATTAATGGTGTTTTGCTTTGGCATCTTGCATTCTTGCTACGCAATTGGCACTCGCATTTGCTGTGAGACCTGCTTTAAGTTGCTCATTTGACACTTATATTTTCTTATAGCGTGCTGCGGATTACCTGTCCCCAAACCTAAAGAACACAAATGGTTTGTTGCATATATATGCTTACTGGGCTCGTTTGGAATGGGAGCTGGGAAAAGATCTGACTGCAGCTCGTGGAGTCTGGGAGAGCTTGCTTAAGATCAGGTTTTTTTCCTGTGTTAGTTTTATGTAGTGGCAAAATCATAGTACGGTGTGTGCATACCTTGCTATGCTACTTTTATGCTTATAAAGTCAGGAAAGAAGAGTGGTTATCCCACTTTTAAGAATTTTCCAGTTGTTTCTATCTCTAAATATGTATATATATTTTTTTGCACAGTGGTTCGATGTTGGAAGCCTGGGAAGGTTATGTTAAGATGGAAATTGAAACAGGTCATGTAGATGCAGCTAGATCCGTTTATAAGAGATGCTATAGCAAAAGGTTCACAGGAACTGGTTCAGAAGTACGTATCTATCTTCGTTATATTGCCAGTATACAATCCGATTGCTTGTAGCCATGTTACTTCTCTTTTGTGTCTCGTATACAAAGTAAGAGCTCCAAAGCAAACCCCTTACTGGAATTGCGTACAATCTGTACATATTTGGTATGCCCCTAGTGTGCTGGATATGCAAACTTATGTAATGTTTGTACCCAAACAAAGTAGTAGTAGGTTCCTCATTTCTTTTAGCACTGATTTTAATTGCTATAGGTTAGTCTTCTCGTGATCCAACATTCCATTTTGATGTCCATGTAATATGTTCTTCTTTTACTCTTACAAATAGGATTTTGCTGAGATGTAGACATTACTGCATGCATTAGTATTATCTTACTTGTGCAGGAGTTGAATTGTTGGTGGTGATATATTCATCCAGACTATATTGTCGATAAGCTGTGGTTCAGTGTCATTCAGCAGTGGTTTCATTGCTAAATTCCAGTACTATATTATGGATTACATGATACCTTCCTTCTCTAAAACACAGAAACATTCAGGATATATGCCATTCTTGGTTGCGCTTTGAGAGGGAATTTGGGACTCTAGATGATTATGATCACGCCGTGAAGAAGGTATGATTGCTTCTGGATGACAACTTGATTTCTTTGCTTTTCCTTATTCAATTAAGTAGCACTGCTCTAGTAAATGGGCATTTTGAGGTGGTTGGGACGTGCATTTTTCTTGGAAAAGGTGTCCGCGAACCTAAGATACTCTGACATTTACAGAATGACAGTGCACATTCCACGTGATTTTGTTGCAGATAAAACCGGGCTGTCGGATATCTCTGCTTTAATCTCTTGTAGTTTGGGTTTGAAAGAGATTTCATGCCCATGTTTTTTGGAACTAGTTGTTCTAAACGGATGATCTATTATGTCAATTGATGTCCCTTGACATGTTCCGAGTTCTACATTTTTTGAACCTACCATGTCCATATCCATATTTGATTCTTTCCAACCTAGCTTTCTCTTCCAGCATATCTATTTTGAAGCTCAATTAAGCTAGCTGCTTTATTTTTAATGATTTATGTGAAATATTGCGTCATCATATAGTGCTAAAAAGGATGAATTGTCAAATTAGCTGTTTGTTTCCTCTTAGGTTACACCACGTCTACAGGAGCTTCAGTTATTTAAGCAGCAGCAGGAGCCGAGGCTGGTTGCTGAGTCAGTACCTTGGAGAGACGACAATCCTGCCAAAAAACCTCCTCAGAAGAGAAAAACAGGTACCAGACAAACCGATGAACAGCCTACACCTAAGCGGCAGAAGGGCACGGCTCACAACCCAATGCAGGCATCTGAAACAGAAACAGAAAAGCCTGTGGGTTCAATTGATTCCCAGAATATTAAAAAAGAAACACTAAATGATCAACAAATTAAACACTCTGCTAATAAAGAGTTGTACAAAGACCAATGCACAGCATTTATATCTAACCTCAATCTCCAGGCAAGCTACCCATTTTCTCATGTTGCCCAGCTTTATGATCTATAGACACTAAGATCAGATTGTTGATGGTACTTGACATCATGCACAGGTTAAGGATGAACACTTGCATAGTTTCTTCGATGATGTTGGTGGAGTAAGTGCTATTCGTGTACTGAAGGACAAGTACACTGGAAAATCAAGGGTAACTCTCTTTCTCGCTCTTACCCTCTTTTGTTATGAGTTTTTTTGATGCAACTAAGATTCTGTTTGAGTGATGCATGTATTAATATTTTGATTGTGAAGGGATTGGCTTATGTTGATTTCACCAACGCCGAGAAACTTTCAAAGGCTTTAGCGAAGAACAAGAAAATCCTGCTTGGAAAGAAAGTTAGCATTGTACGCTCTAATCCACAACGCAACAAGAATAAGGAATCCTCAGAAAAGAGCACGAGAGAGCTTGGTAAATTTTCTTGCATTATATTCTAGCATTATCATCTTCCATGTGGAAATTTATGAAGCTTCTGTAGATGTGGTGTAACCTAGAGAAAACAGCTTCCCGGATGGACATCTTAAATTTGTATCGTCATGTACCATAGTATATTTGCACCACATAGGGTTTGGGATTGGATCCTTCATTTTCTTTACTTTCTTTCCGATATAATGAAGTATAGCTTCACAGGTCAAGAATAGTCTCTCTTTTTATCCAAATATATCTCAAGCCGTTGTTTCCTGTTCTCGGATGAACATCTTGAAGTTCTCACTTAATGTGGTGGGCCTGTGGAACACAAACTTTATATTTTCTTTCCACTGCAAGATTAGAATATTGTGTAGCATTATTATTTCCAGCTGATGCAACTATTTCACTCTGTTTATAGTTTCCCCCCTCTTTTTTACAGGTGATAAAAGAACAAGAACAACAATAGCTAGTGAAACTAGTGATACATTGGAGGACCCCAAAATCTCTACTGAACATTTTAAGGAGCCTGGTGCACCTCTTTCAGCATCAGCCACTGCTGTTGATAACAAGCAGGGAGATCGTCTTGAACTGAAGGGAAAGAACACATTTGCAGTGCCAAGAAATCTCGCCAGACCCCTTGGATGGGCCAAGAATATAACTAAGAAAGAAGAAGAAAATGATGAAATCCCCAAGTCTAATGATGAATTCAGGAAAATGCTGCTCAAAAAGTGATGAAGTCGTCATATGCACCTCAAATGGAACTGATTTTGGTAGTCATGAAACCAAGCTTGGACAAAACTTGGTATATGCTTTAGTTTGTGAGGGGTGAGCATTGCTTAGCTTTGATAGATGGAGGTGTATGTTTTCTTAGATTTTTTTTCTTAACAGCATCTTTTTGTTGTGCAGTTCTTTCTTTTTCTATGATACAAAAAGATTAAAACACTAAACAAGGTAAAGCAGTTGTTCTGGAGCAGACCCTCTTAGAACCTTCATCCTATCCATACTTAGAATTTTAAACATAAAACTAGGTGGAGGAGCAATGAAGAAGAAGGTTGCATCTGTATTGGTTTTCTTTGCCAATGCATATGCTACCTTGCTTGCTCCCTTGCAACAGTACATCCAAATAGCATGTTCTTTTTGGGGTTTAAATATTTATACTGCCTTTACTGGCTTACTTTTAGTAGTGATTCGTTCAACCAGGGACTCATGCCAGCAAGTGGGATTCCAAAGGCTTGAGTTCAGGTAAGTAATGAGTGTCATCTTGTTCCATGAGATGGGACTCTCTTGTCTTTACCTGATGCATTAAATAGAGATTAGAAGATACCATGTGTAGCATTTGCACTTTCCCGTGTTGCAGAGTTCCTTCTATATTAATCTTTATAAAAAAAAATTAGCTTACACATGGCAGTGCTTCTGCAGAGAGTAAAATAAAATAAAATAAAATAATTTTATTTTGCCATTATTTGTAAACCTGAGGGTGCAAGAGTAAACCATTAGATACATACTAGTGTCAACAGGAATTGCCAAAATGCACCAATATCCAATACAATGTTATAGATGGTTTTTTAGATCAAGTATCTTGTGAAATTGACATGACAGTGTGATCATCTATATCACTGTGTGGACTTGAAAAGACTTTCAAATGTGTGTTGTTGTTAGATTTCATTATTAATTAATTACATATAAGAAGAGTTGGTAGTGGAAGATACCAACTTATCTTCCTCCCATTGTCTCTCTGTTACAAAAAATAAAAATTAAGAAAAAGTATAAACAGTAATAAAAGTAGTCCCATTCCCATGGCCTCGTTTTTGTTGGTTTCTTTCTTTTGCTGTAAAAGCTTGTAACACCCTATAGTTCAAAGTACTTCCCTAAAACAGCTAAGTGTCTGCATTTCACAAATTTCTATGCCTTGTTTTCATCTTCTTTTTGAATCATATGACATCACTAGGCCCCTCCCCCATTATGCCCCCCCCCCCCCCCCCCACACACACACTAGGTATAGGTAAACCTGATTATCTTTAACTATCAATGTCTCTATCTTAAACCTGATCTTCTTCTCTACCTAATCATCTCATCTTATATATTCTATCTTTTCTTATTAAATGAAAGGGAATTGTAATGTAATTAGAAAACATGTCTCCATAGATAGAGACCAAAAACCACCTTGAAAAAAAATATCATTTTTATAGACCCCTCCATTCCTCTTCTCTTTTGGTCTCCAATCAAAAAACAAGAAATGAATCTTTCTAGTGAAGAAGGAGATGATCATCATAATCAGATCCCAATCTCAAATCCAATCCCAATAACTAGCAAATATACTGTGGTTGTACATGGAAATCATCATCCCCACCATCACCATCCTCAAAACCAAATCATCTCTCCTTCTTCAACTGGTGGTGGTGGTGGTTATGGTTATAGTAGTAAGAAAGTTTTGGTGGTGGTCAAGTACAGAGAGTGTTTAAAGAATCATGCAGCAAATATGGGTGGATCTGTTATAGATGGGTGTTGTGAGTTCATGCCTGGTGGTAAAGAAGGAACACTTGAAGCTCTGAAATGTTCAGCTTGTAATTGTCATAGAAACTTCCACAGGAAATGCATTCTTGAAGAAGAAGAAGATATTGATCATATTGAATCATCAACTCATCATCATCATCAACAACATACTCATCTTGTAAACAAGATGAGAAAAACTAGCTTGTTAACACCACACCAGGTGTTGGGATCATTAGATCAGTCCTTGTATCCAACACCAGCACCACCTATAATGAAGCAGCAGCAATCAATTACACAACCATTATCTCACAGCAGTAAGATGATGATGTTGTCTCACTCCTCTCACTTTCACTCTCACAGTAGAGGTTCTTCTCTTCCTGCTGCTTCATCAGAAGGATCAGATGAAATCAAAACACTAGTACCACCTCCACCACCACCACCACCAGCAGCAGCTCCAGGACAAGTAGTTGCAGTGAAAAAGAGATTTAGATCTAAATTCACACAAGAACAGAAAGAAAAGATGTTGAGTTTTGCAGAGAAAGTTGGTTGGAGCTTTCAAAAGGAAGAGGAAGCTAATGTTCTACAGATCTGTCAAGAAATTGGTATCAAGAAAAGGGTTCTCAGGGTATGGATGCACAATAACAAGCATAACTTTGCCACCAAAAAAAACATCTCTAATTCCACCATCACTACTAATTGAATTGAATTGAAATATCAACTCTCTCTGGCTCACTGTGGTGTGTCTCTTTTCTTGATTTATTAGCTTTTAAGTATGCAAGGGAGGTAGTTAAGTAAGATTAGTTGATTAATTAATTAATTAATTAAGATGCATGTCTATAACTCTAGTAATTACTACTATCATCATTGTCTAAATTAAGAACAACTCTTTAATCAATTATTATTATGAAGTTTAAGCATTTGTTTAAGAATCATTTGCAATTTGGTTTCTTGGTGTTGCCTCAATTCCGGAGCTTCTTCTTTTTACAACATAATGAAAATGAGAAGACTCTCTTTGTTTATGTGAGAAGACTCTCTTAGCTCTTCATATCGAATTACACTAGTTTCTAAAGTTCCAATTGTGCAAATTAGAGCCTAGGCGAGGTAGGCGCGTCAATGAATTAAATTCTCCATATGTATGAAAGTATGGGTGATTTTACTGTTAAATAAATAAGGCAAACTAAAACTCACATGTTTAAGTTAAGGCAAACTAAGGTTACTCTCTGAATTTGTTATAAGGCAGACTAAAGAAATCCAGAGAGTAGTCTAGGCGAGCTAGGGATAATTTATTGTTATTGTGAATGAAATGTAACCTTTGATCTCACATAAGGTAAACTAAAGATGGTCTTCCGTATTATTAGGATTTTTGAGATTCTAAGTATGACCGTGGCTCAAAAATATATATGAGAGAGAAGACCTAGGCAAAACATAAACACCTCGTCGGGCGTGGGCTTGGGAGTAGGTTCAACCAGGGAGTTTTTCTAAAGGAATTTAAAAATCAGAACAAATTTTGTGTTAAATGTCTTGACTTAAGTGGGTGCAAAAAGACCTGTGCATGAAATAAACCTTTACAACAAAATAAACAAAAATTCAACGGTATTATGTAACATAATGACGATATTATTTATGCCCATTTTAAGACTATCTTATGTCGATATCGTGCAACGTAATCACAATATATTATACATTGATTTCACTTCCTCTTTTTGCCTATAAAAGAGAATTCAAATTTTATTTACAAATCATCCCAGAGCAGGCGACCATCCATAATTTTTTTTCTTCTCTTTTTGTTTTGTTGTGCACAATTGCTTGCATATTTTCTTTTATCCTTGATGTTAAGTTCACAGAGTGGGTAGATTGTATTGTGCTTATAAAATCTGTATCGCGCAATTCTATCCTGGACACATCTTCGATGTTGGGATATAACATCCGTCATTCTTGAGGTGTACCCGTGGACTATTGTGTTATGGACAATTGGCTGAGCAGATGGCTATTCCCTCGTGTGTCAAATTATGCTTTCAATTTTAGTTGATTATTTTTCGGTTGTTAAAGTCTGCGGCATCCAACCCAAAACCAATTGGCAATGAGTGCAGTGGCCCTTTCATATTATATTTTAAGTTCATTATAAGGATATTAGCAATGTGGGACTATTATCCTTCACACGGCCCCTCACATGTAGGACACTCTCTGTGGGCCTCTAACACGTGAACATTATATGTACAAGTAGTCGTTGGGCTTACTCTCATACGGGTCTGGCTCTGATACCATGTTAAAGTATGCGGGCATCCAACTCAAAACCAATTGGCAATGGGTGGAGTGGCCCTTTCATATTATATTTTAAGTTCATTATAGGGATATTAGCAATGTGGGACTATTATCCTTCACATCGGTATCACTTGATTCATCTAACGATGTTGTTTCGTTGTTACAAGTTCAAACATACTGTTTTGGAGTCCTGATATAAATGACTAAAAACATTATGATAGCCAAGCTGCTACAACTAGAGCTAAAAACAACGTTTATAATGGGAAGTGTATACATATTCGCCGATAACTAATCTCAACTGGCATTATTTCCATTGACTTTGTGAAGTCTCGGGATAATATCGCGGACCCTTTGACGAAAGGTTTGTCTAAAGAGATAGTTAGTATCGGATCGAGGGGGATTGACTTAAGCTCATGAAATAAACACACCATAAAGGATATTCAACCTTGTTGATCAGAGATCTAAAGATCAAGGTTTCATATGCGACAACTAATTTGTGGTGAGTTAAAGTAAACACTATTATATAATTCATTATATGTCCTTCCCTATGGTGTAGATTTCACATAATGACTTCTTTAGAAGTCGTAATGAGATTCGATAACCTCGTTTGAAGTGGGATATATCAGAAACACTCTTGATAGAACTCATCTATCTGAATGTGGGCCGTTTCTTATGAGAATATAGCTGATTCTCTAAAGCATTTGGAGAAATGAGATACTTCTAAGGCCAAAATGGTCATAATGACACGAACTTGGCAGTGTCTAGAGAGATTTCATTTGTGGAAGTTATTGATGGAACACACAAAATGATGGCAATTTAAGACACCGCGTTCACTGACCACAAGTAGTTCCGATAATTTCTCACTAAACAAAGGTTCAAGACCTCATGAACACATTCTGCTTATTGTGGTAATTCTTTCTTTCTGATTTATGATCTTATCGAGATTTCATTCATGTGGGAAATTGTTGGAGAAAATAAACTCTTTTATTAAATATTTTTTTGTGGTCTTTGTATAAATTGAATTTGACACCTATGGGTCACTAAGGTTCACTAGCTATTTTCATTGTTATGAATGAAATGTAACATTTAGTCCCACATAGAACAAACTAAAGATGAATGTCCTCTGTATTACTAGGATTCTTGAGATTCTAAGGATGATCCTTGGGTCAACACACTTTTGTGTGAGAGGGAGGACTTAGGCAATGGCTAGTATGGTGTGACCACTTATTTCACACATGCGTGGTGATTGACACCTAAGCACGCACGCCTCGCTGTGCCATGCTATACGTTGGGTTTAGGAGTGGGTTCAACCAAGATCTATCTTTTTGGAAAGCATACTTCTGGATTTTTTCTAAAGGAGTTTAAAATCAACAAATTTTTTCTTAAATGTTGTGGCTTAATTGGGCGCGTATGACCAATTTATAAAATATTTCCTTACAAAAATATTTTTCAATGATAGTATGCAACATAACTACGATATTATTTTTCCCGTTTTATATAATTTTTTATTTAAATGTGCATTGATTTCACTTCCTCATTTTGCCTATAAAAGAGAACTCGAATTTCATTTGCAAATCATCCTAGAGCAGGCTACTATCCTTATCTCTTCCCCTTATTCTCGCTTATTGTGTGTAATTGCTTGTTTATTTTCTTCCATCCTTGCTGCTAAGTTCAAAGAGTGGGGAGATTGTATCGTACTTATACAATCTATATCGGACAGTTTTATCCTGGATATATCTCTGGTGTTAGGTATATCATCCCTTATTCTTGAGGTGTACCCGTTGACTATTGTGTTATGGACAATTTTTTTAGCTTTGCCCTTGTGTGTTAAATTATGCTTTCAATTTTAGTCTGTTATTTTTCATCATCACTTAATTCATCCAATGATGTTGTTTCTTTGTTACAAGTTCTAACATACTGTTTCTGAGTCATGACATAAAAGACTACAAAAAAATAAATCAGTTTGGGTACTATCTGGATATATCAATCCAGGATGAGATGATAAGAGATAGCCCAATACTAGAGAAGTACCAAATTATCCTTTATTTTAAAAATTAAAACTCAATCGAATTTATCTTTGGGTTAAAAGAAAAGTGTATCTGAACCTCATGTTTGGTTTGGTATTAAAATTAAAAATAAAAACACTATGAACCCTAGGTTTAGCAGTTTGCCGGATTGAAAAAAAAAAACGTTAAACGGAACTTGTTTCGTCTAGGGTTAAAAAAGACAACTAGTGTCTCGGCTAGGTAATTCTTTTTTTAACGAAACCAGGTTCGACTGAATTTTAAACAAATTTGGTTACTTTACTCCTAATTGAATCTTTATGGTTTAAATAAAATTTTCATCTTTTTATTTGTTTGTTTGTTTTTTAAGGCGTTTTTCGTGTTCTTAATGATTAGAATATGTTTGTTTGGAATAAAAAAATATGTCACATTTTTTTCATGATTAGAACAATTAAATGAGTATAAACATATAAACTTGAGAACCATCAAGTGGTCTGATGGTTCTCATGTTCCCTCCCATTGCGGAGGTAGGGGTTTGAACCCCGTAATTGTTAAAATAAATTGCCAAGAGTTTGGATGTAGTTTAGGGATAATTGTTCTACCCTATAAAAAAAAAGAACATCTAAACTTAACTTATCAATTACCTAAAAATCGGTAAAGATAGGCATGGGTAGAAATAACCAAATAACGCAATGCACTATGGTTGACAATTCGTTGGGCTATAACTTAAATGTAGCTAAAAGCAACTACTATGGGGCATCGCTTGGCTATAATCTGGCCTAAAACTTTGAATTGGCTTGAAACCTTATCACATCTGATCCCAACTATAGCCATGCAATAAAGACGGATACCATGTATCATAAAAAGGCGCTTTACAGATACTCAGTATCCGTCTCAGAGGTGGGATGGGTCCTGGGCTTCCGTCACAATTTTGACGGATTCTGGGAATCTATCTCGCAAATTATATTTGGTTGACTTTTTTTTTTCCTTACACCTCTCTCACACCCAATCTTAGCCATTCATTGCCATTAACAACTCTATATTCTCCACCCTCGGGTCCCAATAAATAATTTTCAATTTTTTTGAGAACTTTTCTCTATATACAGCAACATCTTTTTCTTCTCAAATCACACCAAATCAATTTCTTTTAACTTGATTCCCTACTCAAATCCCCTCTAATTTATCATTTTGTCTCAATCAACTGAGGTTTTCTTTAATTTTCTATAAAACTCAAAATCTCTTATCTTAATTTAGTTCAATATGGTTAATAAGAATTTTTTTCAAAAAAAAGATATTGATCTTACAAATGCTTATGTTTCTATGAGTTGTGATAAAATCATTGGTATCCGTCTCAGTCAACTGGATTTAGGGTTCACTTGACCAGACGGATACCTGATATCCGTCTCAGCAAACCAAGCGATAACTTTTTCTCATAGTAGTAGTTTCTTTACCTTTTTTTCGCTTGGCTATAATTGAGTTATAACCAAGCGAAAGTTCTAATCATAGTACTTGGCCTAAGAGTCAACCGTTACTCCTAATATCCTTATTTTTTATTCTTGGGTTCCCGGACCGATTTAGTGCGGTCCCAAAATAAAGACTTGTTTTTGGACCGTTGTTTTGGGATGTTTCAAGTCATCAATATTTGACAAAGTCAATGAAGGTTTTGAAGTACAAAAATCCACGTGAAGAATTTAGATCTTGTAATAGTATATTGCGACACAATAATTTTCCATTACAATAGCAGATTCGGGTTTACAATTATAAAATGTTCAGCCACAAGATAGATTTTGAGTAACTTGATATATTTCGGATCGCAATGGCAAATTTAAGCTCCATGTGCATATTTTCTTTTGTCACATTATGGAGCAGATTTTGGGGCACATCACACATGAGATTTTTTGGGTTAAGGTAGAAATTTTAAGGCATAATGAGCATATTGATTCACAATGCAACTTTTTTTGGTGTCGGGCCAATTTTAAGATCGAAGTGCAGATCTTCAGAAGTCCCCTATTGAGTGTCAATTTTAGCGAAAATGGCAAAGCCGACTGCTTTCAATCATCTACTCCGGAAGCAGGATAAACGATTGATCCCTCAAGTGACCTAAAAGTCCCCTACTGAGTGTCAAATGATCATTAAAATGTCGATTGTCGCAAAAGCAGTAAATAAAATGGATGAGACCAATTCTCCTAAACCCACCCCTGTTAACCATGGGTTGGGTATGACCCATCCCAATTATTAGTTGCGGGATATATCGTGGGATTGGATCTGCGATGAGTGTATCAGTTTCGAAATAAAATTGGATGCAATCACTGACATGGACAAGACAGGTTAAAAAGGACCACCTAAAGCATTTTCCTGCTCCGAAGTTCACTACCTTGTTTGTTTCTCATAGTAAGAGCAAGGACTATAAAATAGACTATTTTAAAAATCTATCCCTTGTTTATGCTAAAATTTTTATCAACAAAAACAACCATAGATCATAGTTTAAGATAGATAAAAATGACGTTAACACAAAAGATTTAACGTGGTTCGGCTATGAATAGCCTACCTCCACGGGTGCTGAAATTGAAGGGTTATTATTGATCAGTTTATGGGTTACAGATACAAAAAGCTCCAATTTTTATGGGTTACAAATACAAAAAGCTCCATTGGAGCTCTGGTGTTTTCCGTGAGAGAAGTTTCCGAGAAGATCCCTCCTCCCCTCTGTTGTCCTCCATTTCCTTATAAATGGAAGTAAAAAAGCTCCAAATGATGTGGCATCTTCAACCGTGTCCATCTGTCCCCCTCTCACTCTCAAATGCTTCCACGTGGCCTCTCCCTCTCCGTCCATCTGTCGACCTCATCTTCTTATCCAGCTATCCCTTAAACGGTCTGGGTTGGTCTGTTTGGCTTACGGGAATGGGTCGCGGATCTGGCTTGCGGACCTGGCTTGATAGTTTTCATTCCCTGTAACGGGCTCGGTAGCGGGAAATGAAAGTGAACTTGCTGCGGGATCGGTGCGATCCATGTTTCGGACCTTGCTGCGATCCTGAGCTTTGCTGCGGGAATGATTGTATCATTCTTGTTTCGGGACTGGTACGGTCCATGCTACAGACTAGTTGTGCTCCGGAATTTGAGTACGGTCCTTGTTACGGACTTGGCTATGCACCAGACTTTGAGTACGGTCCGGACTTGTGTAGCGGGACATCATGGGTAGCGGGAATGCTGAGCTTTACTGTCGTTGCTGCCACGTGTTGAAGCGGATTTTTGGTACTTACATCCCTATCAAAATAAAAAATGATCTAGGTGGTAAATTGGAAATCCCATTATGGGATAGACTAAATAAATACTGAGTGTTAAAATAAAAAACACTTTTAAAATAAGTGAGAAGTGTTTTAAAACTAAAAAATTATAATTAAAATAAAATAAGATAAGAAAGAGTTTGGGCGGTAAACTGTTTGCCGTTCAAAAGAAAAAATAGGTTTTTTAGTGGGACCTACTAATTTTATATCAGTGATTGTTAGTTTGGTCGGCAAACCCTTCGCGGTTTTTTATTTAGTTTTTTCATATGGCAAACTGTCGTGCTGGATTGAGTTTGGGGTGAAAGGGAGTTTCCCTCTACCCACAGTAGGATCAAATTTGGTCAAATACGATCAAATTATTCATTTTAAATGAGACTCTCAAGCCTCATAGCCCTTGCTCTAAGAGGGTGTAAGTTTAATACTCCCTCCGTCCAAGAATAGATGACCTAGTTCAAGTTTGCACAATTCTTAAGACAAAGAGGAAAAAGGAGTATTTTGAAGTATTTTTTACAATTGTACCCTTATCAATAATAATTAGTAAAATTTAGTAATGATATATCTCTCAAAACATACCACGGATATTTGGACGACCGAAGAGAGTCCTTCTATATGTTCACAATGAGAGCTAAAATGTAGTTTCCTTATAACAACTATTTCAATCTCGCTTTTCTTAAAATATCTCCAAATCTAAACCACATTTCTTTAAATTAAATCGAAAATCATACAATTAAATACACAACTTATTGTTTAGCTTTAAAATTTCGTGTAGTTGTCGACCAAAGGGAGTTCTTCTATATGTTCACAACGGGAGCTAAAATGTAATCGTCTTATAGCAACTATTTCAATCTCGCTTTTCTTAAAATATCTCAAAATCTAAACCATAATTCTTTAAATTAAAGCGATAGTAAAATTAAATACATAATTTATTGTTTAGCTTCAAAATTTTCGCTCAAACTTGGTGTAGTTTAAAAGGTATTATGAAAAAAAAGAGTTTGACATAGTTTCTATAAGGCCTGAAATGATTGCAAAAAGCTTTTAGTAACCATTTCGATTTCTTGATTTTCTAATTCCTTTAAATCTAACTCAAATTTTTTCACTTTGGAGCCAAAATCTTTTAATTGCATTATAAAATAACTGTAATTTACTCATAATTGATTATAATAGTTTTAAATAACTAACGGATCTGAAAAAATTGAAAAATAGTTGCAAAAAGTCCAATCTTCGATCGGACCCCCATCGTTGCACGTTCATCTGATTTAAAAGATATTATGAAAAATAAAAGTTTGATATAGTTAGAAAAAGTCGTGAAATGGTTGCAAAAAGCTTTTAGTAACCATTCCGATTTTTGATTTTATAATTCCTTCAAATCTAACTCAAATTTCTTCAAACTGGAGCCAAAATCTTTCAATTGCACTATAAACTAACTTTAATTTACTCATAATTGATTACAATAATTTTAAATGACCAATGAATTTGAAGAAATTAAAAAATAATTGTAAAAAGTCGAATCTTCGGTCGGATCCCCCGTCGTTGCACGGTCATCTAGTCGTAAATTTTATACCATTAAAAAGCATTTAAAGCACATACATAAAGAATATAAACATGACTATTAAATTATACATATTTTTATATTTAAAATAATCAATTAAAAGGATAATTTTAAAAATATCCTTTTATTTAATGATATAGACCACCTATTAATGGATAAAATTTAAAAATAAATACGTCATCTATTCTTAGGAAGTACCGACCAGTAATAATATTAGTAGTATTTTCACAATCCCTTATCCCAGTTTTCTTATAAGGTCAGAGGTATGAATCCATCCCAACTGCCATAAAAATTAGAGTTTGGTTGGATCTGACCAAGAGAGGTATAGTGGAATGGGTTTTACCCATGTTGTCATGCCCACACCTGTCCAGATTATGGCCGATCATATAACATATATTCTGTTTTTTTACGCCACTATATTGCATGTACCTAAGTCTTAGATTTGGGCCCTGTCATAAATCCGATGGATCAGTATTTTTATGAAACATAAGCTGGCTAAAAAATAAAGCTACTAGAGATAGACTAAAATTTTTAGTTCATCCGTAGGTGCTGACGTGTTGGCACCTCCTGCCATTCTAAGATTTAAGGGGGTGCATTTTTATGTTAACATATGACTGGATTTTTTTTTTAAAAACCTTTATCTTTATTTAGACTGTTATTTTTAGTTTATATCTAGTATTTTCAAGATAAAAATTTGTTTTTGTGTAAATACAGAAAAGATATTATCTTTGTACCAGATAAAAAATGATATATTCATTTTTTTTTATTTTTGAAATAAATAAAATAGATCCTTTAGGTAAAGATGAATAAGTAAAATATTATTTTTTATGAGACGGAGATAGTAAAGAAAAAGAAAGAAAGAAAATAGTTTTTGTTTTGATGGAACACACGACACACGAAGTAAATAAAGGCAGGCTAACATCTGCATTTATCTCGTTGGGTCATGGGTGTGTTAAAACTTAAAACCATGTGCCCCAACAGTGTGTACTTTTAAATAAGGCATGCGATGTTTGCAGATCTTTGCTGTAATAAACTAATTAGATACGCTTTACTGTTTTCTACAGAATCTCAGCGTAGTATTTGGAGGGAGATTTTGATTATATTTCAGACAGCAGCAGCAGCAGCAGCAGCAGCAGCGCTAAACTCTAAAAACAAAATGAAACCCTAGAAAGAACCACTAATACTTTTTTTCATATCTCAGATCTTTAAAAAGATCTTTCCTCTTTCATTCTCTGCTAAATTCTGCAAACCCCCATTTACCCCCATTTTATTATTCAATCTTTAGGCCTGGTATTGTGCTACCTAGACCACAAAAGCAGACAGATTTTACAGGTAAAATCTTATTTTCTTCTTCAAAAGCTTCATTTTTTTTTTCAATTAGCAATGTTTTAATGTGAAAAGCTGAATCTTGAACTAGCCCAATTTTCATTTCGGATGCTGATTTTTATAGTGATTCCAAGAATGATATGACATTTAGATTTGATTATTAGATGTCTGCTTCTGGGTTGTCCATAACATCCCACACTGAAAATTTTAATTTTTTGGATTTTTTTTGGATGGATATGAATACTGTTTGCTCATATCAAGTTGAGTCTCTCTGGTCACTACATAATGTATTCATGATGATACCTAAGGTGTTTATTTTGTTGCAGGTTCTGTATGTTAATACTTGTCTTGAGATCAAGGCGTCCTTAACAATTACTATAATTTTGGTTTTGAGGTTCGCGAAAGGCACAATTTAAGACGATTATCGAAACAATCATCTGTTGGTGTAATGGGCTACACATATGAGTAAATTCAGGTCTTTGGCTAAGTATACAATTGGCTTTGCAAACAGTGACTAGGCCAGTCTTTTAAACTTCAAGAGAAAAATGTCGACTGTTAGCGTTGAACCAAGTGAGCTTCATTGGAAGAAGGAACTTGTTTCTCTTCGTAAAGCAGCAAGGCTTTTGCGTGACCCTGAGACTAGTTGTTCATTGAAATCTCCTTCGAGTTCTAGATCTTCATTTGTAGCTTCTCGGGAGAAGTGGGTTAAAGGAGCCCCAGGAAACTCTAGTCGACTAAGCTCCGGTGGGTATCCTGAGGTTGAGTCTCACTTATCTTTGCAACGCGATGAAACTCCTAAAATGGTATCGTTATACAGTTGGAGGTTTCAACCTGGCAATTCGAGTGAAAGCAGGGTGAAGTTAGATGGGAAAGATATGTTGTCAGAGTCTGGATGTGTAAATGATAGCCTGAACAGTACTCATGATGAAGATTCCAAGAGTGAGACATATCTCGGCAATCCTCGAATGCTTTTCAAAGTCAGAGAGTCAAACCTAATGAAACCGATGAGACGAACAGCAACCAAGTTCAAGAGGAGGTCAACAATTTCAAGGAAGCACAATTTCAGAAAGTTGAAGCCTCTGAAGCATCCACCCATGTCCTTAGAGAAAGAGCGTGCACTTATTGAGCATTCTGATGACACGGAAAATTGCAACTCCGAGGACCTACAAAGTTCAGATTGTGACTTGAATCGAAAAAGTAAATATAGTTCAAGATCTGCATCCTCGTTGCTCTCTAAGTATGAAATTTTCTCCAACACCCCAAAGCACTTACGAAATACAAAGAAAGTGGAATCTTCTGTTTCCTGTACACCTGTATCAACCAGTTCCGCAAATATATATGGACACCGAAATCCTAGTACGGTTGAGTCTTGGGATGGAACATCAGCTTCAGCTGATGTGGATTTAGACCCCTTAGATTTACCAGCGAACCAAGGATGTTGCTATTGGTCAAGGTCACCTAAGCACAGAAGCATTAGAAGTTTCCATTCTCCTTCACTTTCTGAAACTTTAAGGAGAAAAGGAAGTAGCATTCTCTGTGGAAGCCGAACGGTGTATCATAAGCATCACTCATCCAGATCGAACAAGCATAAGCTTGTCTCAAAGTCTGCCAAAGGTCTGCAGTTGCTGACTTACAGTTGTGATGGCAGAGGAACATCATCTATAGGTACGGAGGAAAGTGATGGCGATCTTTCAACTAACTTTGAAGAGCTTGACTTAGAGGCCTTGAGCCGGTTGGGTGGAAGGAGATGGTCATTACATTGTAGAAGCCCTGAAGGTTCAGAGGATGTAGCTCCAGAAGGAAACAAAGAGCGCAAGCCGGACCATTTTAGGAGCTTGAGTGAAAAGTATAGACCTACGTCTTTTCATGATTTAATCGGGCAGAAAATTGTGGTTCAGTCACTAACTAATTCAATTTCAAGAGGAAGAATTGCTCCAGTGTATCTTTTCCATGGACCTAAGGGAACAGGAAAAACATCCGCAGCAAGGATATTCGCTTCTTTTTTGAATTGCCTGGCTACTGAAGAAGCTAAGCCATGTGGAATCTGTAGGGAATGTACTGATTTCCTATATGGAAAAGGTAGAGACCTAAGAGAAGTGGTGGCCACCAATAAGAAAGCTCTAGATCGAGTTAGGTACTTGATGAAAGCTCTAATAATGGCACCACCGTCGCATTCTGCACATTACACGGTCTTTATTGTGGAAGAGTGTCACTTGTTACCTCCCAAAGCATGGTCTTCACTTACAAAGTTTCTTGAAGAACCTCCAGCACATGTTGTTTTCATATTTATAACAACTGATGTTGAAAATGTTCCACGCACATTACTTTCCTGGTGTCAGAAATTCCTCTTTAACAAGATCAAAGATGCTGATATTTCAACTAGGTTGGAGAAGCTATGTGCAAAGGAGAACCTTGAATTCGAGTCACATGCTCTGGATCTGATCACCTTGAATGCAGATGGTTCACTTCGGGATGCAGAAACTATTCTAGAGCAGTTGAGTTTGCTGGGGAAAAGAATTGACACGTCTCTAGTAAATGAACTTGTAAGTTACTAAGTTTGCTCTTCCATCTCTCTGACTTTTTATTTGATACATTTTATCTGCTCTATGGCAGAAAAGAGGATCTGTATGAAATAGCTTTTCCGCTCGTCTTGGCCTAACTTTTAATTACTAGAATACTTAAATTTGGCATGATTTGTTCATAGATCGGTGTAGTGTCGGATGATAAACTACTTGATCTGTTGGAGTTGGCAATGTCATCAAAAACGGCTGAAACAGTGAGGAAAGCGAGACAATTAATGGATTCAGGAGTTGATCCGATGTCATTGACGTCTCACTTAGCAGGCCTTATTATGGATATAATTGCTGGAACTTACTGTGTGGTGGACTCGAAAGGCAGTGGTTCATTCTTCGGTGGGCGAAGTTGTAAGTACAAAACTCTCTTATTTGCGAACTTCTTAAGAAACCTAGTTAGTACAAACAAAAACAAGTAGCCACTAGATCATTTTCTACATCACATGGGATATTATTCGAGGATATCATTTCGATTTGGTTGGTCCTTCTGTCTGTTCTCTTCTTTATTTTTAGTTATTTAATTTCTGGGGTGGGAATTTCAGTGACTGAAGCAGAAGTAGAAAGATTGAAGCAATCTCTGAAGCTTCTATCAGAAGCTGAAAAGCAGCTCAGGGTTTCAAGTGAGCGGCAGACCTGGTTCACAGCTGCCTTACTGCAACTAGGTTCTGTCCCATCTCAAGATCTTTCCCATTCAAGCAGTTGTAGAAGACAGAGCTCTAAGACAACAGAGGAAGAACAAACAAGCACTTCGAGAGATTTTTCTGTCTATAGAAAGAAGTGTGATCATCTACAGAAATCTACATCTTCTTCAACTTCATTGTCTAAAACAGTTGATGGTTATTCGACCGTGTTGTGTAATCAGTTTGTCGAAGGAGATACATCTGCTACCTCTCACAATAATGTTTATTCTGGCAGCAGTGTCTTCAAATATATAAGGCCAGACAAGTTGGATGATATCTGGGAGAGATGTATAGACAGATGCCACTCAAAGACGTTGAGACAGCTGCTTCGCGAGCATGCAAGGCTTGTATCAATCTCAAAAATCAAAGGTAATACCTAGTTGTTTACTTGGATTTAGTTTGCATATATTGTCAACCTTACGTGTTTCCTTTTAACTCAAGTGAAACTATCATTCAGCATAAGAGTACTGAACCTCAATAGAGTAGAGTTGAAAATTGTGTCTCTAATATAATGTCGTCGTATTAAGTTCTCAAACAGATTAAATGGTTTTCCTAGTTGTCTTTCTTTTGCTTTTGTTTTTTAGATTAGCTGGAGAACAAAGACTTTTAGGATTTTGATTCATTATAGGATTTTGAAAGTTGAAACTTTCTCTTAATTGATAGTTAAATGATGATTACTATTTAGACCAAAATGGTCCTCTCTCTGCAGTCTAATCTAAGAGATATTCTCTCTGTAGGTGTCATGATTGCTTCAATCCAATTTAACGACGAAGATAGCAAATCCAGAGCTGAGGGGTTTTTAAGTAGTATTACAAATTCAATAGAAATTGTTTTGAGACACAGTGTGGAAGTTAAAATAGGATTACTGGCAGAAGGGGAGGCTTCCATGAAAACAGGGAAACCCCTCAGTTTGCCATATTCTTCAATGCCATTGGAGGAGACTGAAGCAAGCAAGATGAAGACAGAAGAAGGGAATTTTTGGTACAAAGGAAATGGTCATTCACATCCAGACTTGTTACGGGAACTAGATTTATTAGCAAAAGAGTTTTCTAATGGTTCGGAAAGTAATCTTCCAAGTAGAGTTCTAGAACAGATTAGACACTCTTCGTTTCAGGAAGACGGGTACCATGGAAGACTTAATATGAAAGGAAGGAAGCAAGATACACCACCACAAAGAGCAGAAAACATTATTGAAGAGAGGAGGATGAACAGTGCATACTTAAAGACTGCCGAGAGGGGAAGTGCTGAATCATTTAGTAGGTTGAAACCAGAGAAGAATCAAATACTCCCGGAAGATGGCATCTGTGGTCATAATCAGGTAGTTAAAGTAGCAGTAGGGATATCTTCCCAAGATTGGGATGAGGAGCTGAATCATGAACTTAGTGGTGGTCCTGGTGGAAGGCATTTCCTAAAGGAACAAGGAGGTCAAAGGTTTGATCGTTGGCCCATGTCTCCAAGCTTATTGCATGATAACAGTATTAGCAAGACAAAGAAAGAGAACCTGTAAGTCATTCTCTCTCTAATTATCCCGCACTTTTCAGTTATTTTCTTCAGAATAACCATGCATCCGCATTAGTTTTGGTCAGCGCTAGAAAGTTTGAAACCTCTCTCGATTTAGATGGTGAAACAGTGGAGTATAATTTTAAATGCACGGTTTGAAAATTAAGAAAGTCTGCTGTCTTTTGGGCACTGCTGAATCTCTGCTGCTCTTAATTGAGTGCCATGCAAGCTTTCTTCTCTTAATTTAGGCTAGCTTTCTTCTCTTCGGTACCTGTCTTCGCCGAGTGAAATTGAAAAGTAGCACTCTAATCTATAAGATAATATCAGTAAATAATGACACCATAATTACTGATTTCAGCTTTCTAACTCAAGATTTTAACGGCAATAGGTTGCATGAAAAAGCTGTATGAATTGTGTGTATTTGTACTCCCGAATTCCCAACTTTGTGACTGTTGTATAGGTTTGAAAAAGTTCCAAGATTCATCCTAAGCATGGGGAGCTGTTCTCAGTGTCCATATTTTGCAGATAATTAGAGAAGATACAACAATATTTGTTACTCATTTGTGCTCTCTCGATCTCTATTTTAGGGGGTATAAATCAGGCAACAGTGCCGGTGGTTGTAATGCGCTTCGTTGCTGGAAAACAAGGAGACATCATAACAGACGCAGCGAGGTACATTTTGTATGCACAATTTCACTTCTTAGAGAAATTCTGTTTTAGACAACAATAAAAGACTCACTGTTATATTTTTGTATCTAAAGCAGGTCAAGCAAGGACGGACAAATCATTCACGAAACGGAAAAGAGGCTACATCATTTCGACTCAACCTGAAAGAAAGCAGATTGAAAAGATGAACGTGGAGAACATATACAAAGTAAAAAAGTTGAAAATCATGCATTTTTTTTTGTTTTCATCTTCTTGTTCTTTCTTTCTTGAAGAGCTTATTTGAACCATGTAATTATTATTAATAGAAAGCTAGTTGAATTAAAGAAACACCAACAAAGAACCCTAGCCACTCTTATGAGTCAAATCAAAAGTAAAGCTTGGAGGTTGAGAGAGTAGTGTGTGTTGTGAATGTGAGGACATTTCAAAGTGATGGGATATATACATAAAACATTGATAGAGAATGAAGAGAGAAAGAAAGAAAAGAACCATGTTCTTTAAGAATGAGGTTCGTTGTTGTTTAATAGGGTTGACTATTTGGAATATTTTTTTCATTTTTTATAAATCCCAAAGTAGAAAAGTGTCAAGTACTCTTTTAGGGCATCTCCAATGGTGCGACTATACTAAACGATCAAAGATCAAATTTTTTGATCTTTGATCCGTCCTAAAAACAACGGGGTATGATCAAGCGAGGGCCTAGGACATCGCTTGAACGTAAGCGAAGTAGCAGGATATCGCCTGGTACAAGCGAGATTCTGCTCTAACGCCTACAAAAAAAAACATACAGGCGATATCCCAACATTTCGCCCACTAACTAAGCGAAACATTAGTATTTCGTCTGTGTATTGTGCGGAAAACTCGTGTGAAAATTGAAGCCGGGCGAGATGCAGAGGTATCGCCCGACGCCAAGCGGAAGCACAAGATCTCGCCAGGAAATGGACTGAGCGACGCCTTGGGGTACCGCCCAACCCCAAGCGATGCCTTAGCATCCCGCCCACCACCAAGCGAAATCTTAGCAGCTCGCCCAACTCAAGCCAACTCAAGCGTGGCCTTAGCATCTCGCCTTACTCCAAGCGAGGCCTTAGTATCTCGCCAAGTTTTGAGCGAAATGTCAACTCTTCGCCCGTGTTTTTAAGCGAGATGCTGGTCCGTCGTCTCTTCACAGGCGAGACCTTAAGATTACGCGCGACTATAAGCTTTAGTCGTCGATCAGCGATCAGATTTAATCTGGAACAATAATTTTCATCGATCAAATACTAAATATGATCGACGACTGTGGCTCACTTTCGTCGACTATCGATTATTTTTAATCTTTGATCGTCGATTTAGTCGACGATTGTGGACGCTCTTAGGAGCTCTTTCTTTTTGGTTAACGTTATTTCCGTCCGATACTTTCATTTTTTTTTTATTTTTATCTAAAATAGATAAAATCAAAAATAATATAAGTACCATTTTTTTGGGTACGGAGGAAATAATCATATTATATATATATATATATATATCTAGTGTAAGCAATTGCTTTGGGTGTGCACTATGGAGTTGGTCACTCTGAGGACCCTCTGGTTTTACTGGTCATTTTATGAAACCGAAATATGTTAAAGAAAAACATCTTGACGTAAAAAGAGATTCTTCAAGCTCCACCAGGCTAATAAGGTGTGTTCCAAGCCTATTTATGAATATTTTTACAAATATTTTATAAATTTTTATTTTTATTCGGTTATAACGAGTCTTTTTTTTTTTTCTTTCGTTTCTCCTATTTTTAACCATGATTCTGCGAATGAAAATTGATAAAGAACTTCAATCCCCATAGACTAATTAATAAAACAAATATTCTTCAACTATTATGGACTTTAAAATTTTTTAGTCTCTCCCTTTATCAGAGAGAAAAAACAAACACAATTACCTTATTTTAATCAAAGATTTGATTCTTGAAACACTGTTGTCATAATATATAATACTACCACTCCCTTAATCTGCAGACATGTTTGGATTATTAAACAAGAATCAATCATCATCATCATCATATATGGATGTACAAAACAAACTTAGATTAGTTGTTGGGTCAGTAAAAGATCAAGCATCAATAAGCAAAGCCATGATATATAGAAAAGATGGTTATTTATCAGACATAGATATTGCTATACTACGTGCAACAACTCATGATCAACTCCCTATTGATGATAAACAACTTCATGAAATCCTTTTACTTGTATCAAACTCTTCTCCATCTTCCATTTCGATCCCATACCTTTCTCGAAAAATATCGAATCGTCTCCGTAAAACTAAGAATCATTTTGTTGCACTCAAATGCTTTTACTAGTACACCGTTTGCTCCGTGGTGGTGATCGTAAGTTTGAACAAGGTTTTCGTAAATCTTGATGGAGATCAATCTTCATGGATTACCCAAGCTTCAACTCTTTCTTGATCAGGTATTAAACTGCTCTTCAGCGGTCTTACTCGAGCTGCTCTACATAATATACTAAAAGAGACTTCCCAAGTTTATGCCAACTTTTGCGAAGGAGTTGCGACTCTTGCGAATTCGTTTTTCGATCTCAAGGATCATGCAGTACAAGCTCAAGCTCTTTAAGTTACTTAAGAAAGCTTGTCGACAAAGCTGTGAGCTATCCGATTTCTTCCAGAAGTACAATAGAGTAATAGGTAGTACTAGTACGAAACTGGCATTGAAGTTTCCAACTGCTAAGATTATCACAATTGATCATGTTTTGGTCATGGAACAATATGTAAATGACAACATGGGAGAAGTAGGTAGTTCCATTTCGGTTGTAAGTCATGAAGATTCTGAAGTTCCAGAGGAATTAACCATTGGTACATCTTCCACCACTTCTCTATTTTCATGTAAATTAGAGACACAGATAAGTACAGAATGGGTGTTGTTTGATGATTAGAACTAATTGATTACCTTGAGTTTCTCTTAGTACATTATCAATCCCTATTTACTTTGGGATGGTTTTTCTACCATAAAATTTTCTCGAACACATGAGATTTTGCCAAACCCAGCCTAAAGATCCCAGAACATATAACGAGTCTTAGCATCAAAATGCACGGTACAGTTATGCAGGTTTAGAGGGAAGGATGATGAATGAACCTATAACTTGTTTCGTATTATATATAGTCATGAACCAGGATCATCAGTTTTAATCATAGTTCGTCTTCAAAACGATATGAAAAGCATGAACTGTCCCACTCAAGGGGCTCTTTCCAAAAAGTACGGGGTTTAATCTTTCAACTACTGCACCAAATAATACAAAGATGGAACAAAAGCATATCTTTCAATAATTTCATGGCACCACAGCAAAATGCAACTTTCTCATTGAATACCTGCATAGAAAAGAAAGAATCTTTATCACACAAGTAATTAAACAAGGATATTTCATATACATGTAAGAAATTCATATTGCATGTTGAGCATAATACCTCAACTGGATTGACTGACATCGACGTCATTGCTCTAGTCACATATCTATCTTATCTAAGAGGTTTCATACCCTGCATAGAAACCCATAAAAATAGCACCAAGTAAGAGTCGTGCATCCAATGGTTCCACAAAATAGAAACGGAGAAAGATACAAGTGCTGTGGTTGAAATCCTGCGGCTAAGTTACAGAGACGAGGGAGATAAAGTTCTTAATGGACAGCATTTTACAAATTCAACTGAACATCTCAAATTCAATTTAACTTATGTTTAAAATTCATCTTAGGAGAAATGTGAGAATTGAGGGTTCTTTATAAAGTCAAACTGATAGATTCAACAAGAGAATTGGATGAGATAGAAATGGGAACCTCTGAGATGGGGGTGAGAAATCTGATGTTATAGGAGCTTTCAGGTCATATGGAGCTCAAAACCTCACACTTCAAGGTAGATAAATCACGAGCACACCAAATTAGGAGTGAAGTACAACTCATTCTTCCACAACAATACCATAAGTTAAAAATGATAGAGTTTTAAAGTTAAAATAGGTGGTTCAGGAAACAAGACTGTCTGCACAAGGATTTGGGATTCGAAGGAACTTAACTTAGACATTTAGAGAGATTTTAAGACAAAAAAAGATTCAAGTTTAAGAGTGCAACAACCAAAACTAGGTTGCATCCTTGGCTGCGGAAAAAATTCCAAGAGATTGAGGTTTGAAGGTCATGATGAGAATGCAACATGATCTAGGTGACCATGGCCGCAGTCAACTCAGCTTTTGACATCTGTGAGTTTCCATCTGATTTTCACAATTGAGGCACTCCTTGACGCTAGGATTGCCCGAAGCATTATATGAAAAAATTGCATACTAAAAACAATCCTCTAATCTCAAATTATAAGAACTCAATTGACGCAATATCTACCTTAGTTGCCCTGAACTCATTAACAGCTATTCTGAGAGAATCATCTGATAATATCAACCGAGATAGACCGCCTGTGGTTAGCCTACAATATCAAATAAAAGGAAACACATTATTGAGTTTGCTAGTTATTTAAAGAGAAATCAAACAATGAAAGCTGTAAAGAGTTGTAGTCAATACGGTATATGTAAAGTAGGATAAATAATTTCAGAGTGATATACAAATTACCCCAGTAACTTGGCTGCATCTGCTACAGAACCATCAGCAGCATATATTACATCCAACAAAGCCCGCATTCCCTAGAGAAGATGGATTTTTGAAAGCACTTCAAACAGAAATCCAACTACACATTTTGGCACTATACAACAATACAAAAAGATGGAATCACAAAAGTGCAAAATATACCGCAGCAAACTTTGGATTGTTATGCCCGATTTGAGGTCCTGTATCTGAACCTCTAATCGATGACTTCTTTGGAAGAATCTGAAGAAGTTCCGGAGGAGGTTTATAACTATCAAGGTCTAACGTGCTCCTGACTAGTTCAAAAAAGAAGAAGAAAAACATGCAATCCATCAGCAAACACTCCAATTGCTCCAATTGTTATCTGCTACTCATCTAATCCTAGTAGAGCGACATCCTACAAAAAAGAAAGCTCATGGATTCTATTACAAAAACAATGCAATTTCCATCCATAACCTTACATTGCAACATATTGACACGCGAAAGTAAGAACCTAAAGAACCCTCTAGACTACTCAGCAGATATTATACTATACAACATCTAACATTCCTTACTATGAAAAGCAAAATGCAAAATGAACCTTTAAGAGCTAAAAGCGTGCGAAGACGAGACAACGCCGATGCACGATTCTTATGTTGCGAACGATCCTCAGAAGCCTGCCCAAACAATTGCAAATACAATCAATCAAAATGAATAGTGAATTCAATGAATTTTTATATTGTTGAATAATTTACCTGGGCAATGATGCCGGTAGGAAGATGTTTGAGTCTAACAGCAGATTCAGTCTTATTACGATGTTGTCCTCCAGGACCAGAAGATCTAAAAGTATCCATTTCACACTGATTCATAAGTTGTTCATCAGATAATTCAAGAAAATCTGTGTTGCCGTCACTGCTATTACCATTACTACTTGAATAGACTTTAATTTGTTGTTTTTGTTGGGGGAGACTTGGATACAGTACTGATCCTCCTCCTCCTATTCTTATTAACCTAGGAATAGGATCAAAATGCTGTAATTGTTTCTGTGAATGAAGCAGCAAAAAAGAAAACAATCTTTTAGAATTTGAAGAAGAAGCCATAGATGATGTAAGGGTTGGATAATGGTGATGATGATGATGATGATGGAATACCCATTTCAGTAAGGATAAAGATTGAGCAGCCATTACCAGCATAGATTGGTAGATAGAATTTTCAAAGAACTCCACCTCGCCCCCCCTTCTTAAACCTAAGTACAAATTGATTTCCATTTAGTTCATTTTCACTATTTACAGTCTAACAGACCCAACCGGGTCTAGTGGTAACCTAGCAAAACCGGCCGTAAATTTTACGGCTTTGTTGGCAGGGTTATTCTCACACTATCTTGTAATTTTAATATATATTTTTTTAATTAAATATTTAAAAAATAAATTTAGAAATAACTTATTGGTATGTCTTAAAGTGCTCCATACTCCTACCTACAATGAACAAAAAACTGGAGAGTGTAACATCACTATCTAACACTTTAAAAATCAGCAATTGAAAATTAATGGTTGAAATCAGGATTGATAAATGATGAGACTTGGTGTATCGGAATGTACTAATTTATGGTAAAAATGCTGAACATGAATATATTACCGAAACGTTAACTTCAACTTTGTTATCCTCTAGATATTTTGTAGAAAATGGGGTCGAAATAATGAGATAGTATGAGAATAACTATTTAAACGGATCATCTATCAAAAATAATGACTGACTGTTTTGCACTCCATCTATACTTTGAGCGTGAACACAAAAGCAAGGGCATTTTTTTTCTTTAATAAAAATAATTCCATTGCGGCGCCAGTTATATGGGCACCGTGTTCATATTTTTTACAACAGCGGATTTTCCTTCTTTACCAACCGGGGCCAAAATGGGTTGGTTTGGGTCGATTTGCTTTTCCTTCTACTGCTAGACAAAAAATAATCCATACATATTTTATGAATCAAAATCATATGAATATCCATTATTATTACACTTTATTTTGTCGGAAGAATTGGAATCTTTGGAATTCAATTATTAGATATTTTTGGAATTGAATTTAAATCCTAAAAATTAACGTTTGGTTGAGGTAATTCAATTACCATCTAAAAGGAACATATTACCATCACTTCAGACATGGATAAAATCCTCATCAGCAACTATTGTTTTTAAGAAATATTTTTTTGATATATTTGTAAACAGTTTACGTAGGGACAAGTTTTTTCTTATGATAACTTCTATTTTGTCGTTTTTTCACTAGTTATCACTTTATTAATCACGTTTACCTTTATCGTTTGGAAAATTGTTGGACCGTCCAAAAAACCCGGACCTTGTTAATGGTTAGTCCACCCGGGAAACATACTTATCCATTAGTCCAAAAACCTTTCCAAAAAACCTAATTACAATTCTGCCTATATATTAGTCACGTGTGGAGATCCCGCGTCCTCCACCTCCTACACTACTCTTTTCTTAAGGGACAAATTCTTTCATCTACTCCCACCAACATTAATCGACTTCATTACTCTCCCTCACTAAACCTTAAAAACTAGGGCAAAATCAAAGACAGAAAACACCTGAAACAAACACCAAAAACAGAGATCAAAAACCGAAAATCAAAATCTGTGACAACATGATTTGATTTCTTTCAGCATTATACATAAAACCTAGCTACTGTCAGCATTATACTACTTCAAAAATTCCATCTAAAACGGGTACAAAACAAAAAATCAACAAAAGTATAAAGGAAACAGTGATTGAAGAACACGATACTCCTAAATCTCCACCACTGAAGAAGACCAAGAAACCTTCTAAAGTAGATTCTATACCCAAAAAATCAAGAAAGAAGAAGCAGAATGAAGTTGTTGATTCTCTAACAACATCAAAAACAATAAAACAAACTGTTGTTGATTCTCCAGCAAAATCAAAATTTAGAAAAAGAACAAAAAAGTTATTTGTTGTCAAACAAGATCAAAAACAATGAAACAAACTGCTATTGATTCACCAACAAAATAAAAAAACAAGAAACAAAATGAAAATTTAACAGCTGTTGTAGATTCTCCATCTACAAAGAAGAAGAACAAAGCTCTTGTTGTTCGTTCTCCATCTACATCACAGAAAAAGAAGAAGGGTGTTGCTGTTTCTGCCAAAAAAGGTACATATCATTGGTGCATATCATTATATAACTTACTCCGTTCATGTTCTAGGAGTTAGATATATTGATATGTACCAGTATATATCATTGGTACATATCAATATATATAAATATATATTTCATGTTTTAGCACATAAATCAACATGCAACTCAAAGAAATCTGAATTCTTCGTAAAATGCAATGCAGCAAGACCTTGAAGAGATACATCAGCAAGGACAGAGACTTTCACTCCATTTTTAACATAATTAACAACAATAGTTGATGGAGTCAACCAGCTCCACGCATTACAAATAGTAAACTTCAAATCTTCCAAAGTCGAAGATAACGTAACCAAATATGCAATATGGTGTTGCTTGTGGTATAGATGAGAGTAGCAAAAGCTATTTGGATTAGAACCAACACCTGACATGTTGAACCTGGAGAAATGTGATGCAAATAAAATAACACAAAACACAAAAATCAAAACATATATTTTAAGATGATAGGAAAACTAAATCTACAATACAACATAATATGTACTATTTTAGAAGTATCACACATATTATAGAAACACATATAACAGACAAACAGTGCAAACAAATGTGTACTGATTCAAAAATAGTAAACTATAAAAACAATATATATCGAAAAGTTTAGAAAAACAGTACGTATTAATATGTACTGAAGAAAGATTCAAAACATACAGAAAGAAAGAACAAAAATCATGATTCCCTCAAAAAAATTAAAGAAAATAAAAAAAAACCTATTATCAAACAACATGTAAAAACACTGAATACGACGATCTAATGAACAAAATAGAACGATTAAAAAGCAGTTTCAAAAGATGAAAAGAAAACTAAAACACGAACAAAAACGAGATCGATCATGAAATTCAACAAAATGTACATCATAGAAAACGTTAATCATCGGGATTTCAGTGTAAGAAAACAAACAAAACATGAAATCAAGTTGATTATCATGATTTCAGTTAAAAAAACAAAAACAGAGATTGACGATACCTGGAGAAAAATACAGAGAAGAAGATTAAAGAAAAATACCTGGAGATTGACGATACCCTAAAACTGAAAACACCACTGAAGCAGAAAGAGAAGAAAGAGAAGAAAAATCTGTGAGCTGCAATGATTTTTTTTTGGAAGTTTTGATTTTGACTAAATTTATAGTTCGAACAAGAGGGGGGTATTTATGGGATATTGAAAAACTGTTTTTCATTCTTCTCACGTGAATTGGACGCGCGAGTAAGAAATCTAGTCCAATTACTTGTTTTTGTATTAATGATTAAACCGGGTTTTGGGATAGGATTAGAGATTAAACGGGTCTCTAATATAAAATTATCTAGTAATTCCTAGTTATCGTTTTAATTTTCTTCCTGTTTTAGGTATTTGGTGTTACTGTTTTTAAACAGAAAAATAAAGAAGAAGAATTAAAAAGCGAACAACAAATATACACATTTACTGTAATTTGATCTTGATTGCATGGAATTCAAGAGAGTGATTTTATAATTGAAGGTAGTTCTTTTTTACTTATTATTTTTTTTTTAATTGATTGAGTTAGAAAATAAAATCCACATTGTTAACTGGATTTTTTTCCTTTTCAAAAAGAAAAAAAAAACTACATTTTTTTCCTTTCATATTTAAAACCCAAGATTTGTTTATTAATTGATGAATTAATTTGATGTTTTAAATTTATTTAGGAATTAAGAGTTTATTAATTTAATCCGTGAATTGGAACGTGGGTGATGATGATTTTAAATAATTTTGATTGGTGAAAAGAGATTGTTAGAGTCTTTTGTGTTGAAAGTTTGCAAGAGTCTATATGATGATAACCAAGGATAATGTGAAAAATAGGTTAGAATCAAAGCAAAAGTTAAGTTATTGGGCGTGGGTCAACCAAGATCTTTCTTTTTACTTAAACTTCTTTTGAATTTTCTTTTGAAAAATTAAAACAAAATTTTATGGTCCAATTTGGATTCTAACTTTTTAGAGATCAATAGCTGGCTCGGGTTTCCGTTCAACACGGTGGATTTCGGTTTTGGAAAGCCTTATATTTTCATGCCATCATTTGGAGGTTTGGAGGGTGTGGTGTTTTGAGTTCCTTCATTTGATAGTGATGGAGGTAACAATGACTGTATAACTTTGTTTCAACAACATTTGGATATGTTCCAAGAAATTTGTTTCTACAGAGACTAATCAAGGTATAATCATAGGGAGTATCTAAGTTGGCCATCAGTTAGCAGATAAGTTTTTTTTTTTGTTTTTTTTTATACGAGGGAATAATGTAGATTTGATGGCAGTTATGAATTATTTGATATATTTAAATTTATTGCTACAATATATCTCTATTATAACATCATCTCCGTATTAAAAAGATAGACTTATTTCATGTGTAAAAAAATAATACGTAACACCATTCCTGTTTTTTTTAGAGAAAGCAATATCTATTAAAAAACATCGCTATGATCCACCAACATTTGACTTCCCAACCGTAACAGTATGATCTAATAGGTAACAATATTATTTAAAAACATACAGTGAAGGATCATCTAATGTTTGATTTTAACAAACAAGTGTCTCTTCTTATTTATTCATTCATTCATATTCAAATAGAAGCTCGAATACCCAAGAGTTCTCCTTTCAGGGGCAGAATGTAATGACGTAATTACCACCAGCATCACAAGTAAATGTACTGGTGCTATCATCATATGCATAACTATAAGCTTGAGGACAAGCATTTTTAAAGATCCTTGAGTAATCCGTGGGAGGACAAGTCTGAGGGGTATTAAAGGAACCAGTACAACAATATTGGGGTTGTTGTAATGCTTCGCAAGCACTCTTACAAGCAATGACACTACCATCAGCACCCCTAACGCTTAATACTGATGGGCAAACGGAGTTTACATTACGCGAGCATGTAGTCGAACTACATCCACCTCGTGGAGTGATAGAGGCAGGTAAATTAAAACCATCAACAAGGCTGACATCGTAAAAATCTTTACCACCGTTTCCATTTAGAGTGAATTCAAGTAGGGTTGCTGGTGGAATAGCTCCAGCACCGTTGCATTCTACTCTACCCGAAGCACAATCCGCAGTGGCACATTTGAGTCTCCCAGAGGAATCAGTGGAGCAACCGGTTCTTGCCCAAAATCGGCCTGACCAACCAGCTGGAGCATCTACGGATGATGATGCCCCGGGTGCAAGTTCAAACCCAGTTTTAGATAATTGGGATCCACCCCCAGTCAATGAACCTGGCCATACTGTGTATGGACAATTGTTTCTAAGTGTGAACGTAGCTGAAAATGCACCTACAGTAAAGGTAGCAAAATACCATCAGTTGTTAATTCATGGAATGGTAAGCCGAAACCAAAAAGAAAACGGAAAAACAAACAAGAGATTAAAACTAAACCTGTTATGGACACAAGAGCCAGGAAAATGGCGAAAATTCCCTTCACTTCCATGGAAAGCTGAAAAAAAATATTTCTTCTTTGTCACACAAGTAGATGAAAGTAGGAGTGAGTATTACATTTGATTCAGTGACCATTTATAGATTATTTTTAGCTCTTATGTGTAACAGTAATCAGTCACTGTAGGCCTCCCAATTTTCCTTGTGCAGAGTCTACATAGTACTCTTACGCACGTTCGGTGGTGGTGATCTCACCAGAGACTCCATCAAGTAGGAAACACATCCACGGGGCGGCTCGGTGAAAAATGCTAAACTTGTCACCACCATTTACTATTCTACGTACTATCCTTTCCCTGTCAAAGAAATACTGAAATCCTAATATTCCTCTTAGAAGAAAAAAAAAGACTGTCATTTCAACCACGGCTGCTACTTCTTCCAATCTCAAGAGCAGACCACTGACTATTCAAAAGGAATAATACTTGACAAAACCTGGTTATAATAACCCCAACTCATTCATGTTTGGCGATACATTTGACATGTTGAACTGTGCATTGTGCAAGCTTGTATGACCCATGTGATCATTTTTTCAAGCATCAATCAAGAAAGGGCACACCACACTCTGTCTGTACGACCCTGATCTGGTCGTTGCTTGACTTGAGGATACTCAGTTGGAGATGAAGTCAAGATTGTACAGAGATGCATAATGAATTATGAAAATGCACATTAATTTTGATCATGAATTTCTCTACAAATCACATCTAACGTACGTTCACAGTCAGTTGGACCCAGGGAAGTGAAGACAGGAATTTTGTAGTTGAAAACTTAAGATGGCCACATTTCTGTACTACCTAGAGCAGATCTAGCCATCGCGTCTTACTTGGGGATACTTATTTTCCACGTATTCCCAGTCTAATTAAGAAGTTGTCGAGATTGTTGAGGGAGTGAGAAAAGAAAAGAAATTCTTCTTGAGACGTTAATCCTAAGATGAAAGCAAGTACATAAATCCTGCCGACATGACATGACAAACTACTGCAATCAGAAATTTAACGAGAAAATTGTTCTGTGTATGTGAACTTCTGCAACTGCTTGGTTTCGTCAGTGTCAGGTTTGCAAAACAGAAATTTCCAACTGCTTGTTATAAGCGAAATTTTACACACAAGCTTCAAATTAAGGGTGACTGTAGATGTTCTAATTTATCGATTTATTTTTCGGCTCAAGTAAAAATGCCGCCCATATACTCCAACATTGTTGAAGTAGAGACAATAATTCTATTGCTTCTTATTTTTCTTAATATTTTAACCTTACAGGAGACTCTCTTCTATAATGAGAGTAGTTTTTATATAAGGTAGAAAATCTAAACAAATCCTAGATATAACAGGAAATCCTAGACGTAACAGGAATCCTAAACATAACAAGACTAGCTAGTACACAAGTAAACAATGCTGATTGCCAAAGAGGAAATACAATAGAGAAAATTGAATGACCTCTATGAAGAGTGATATATCCCTGCAAGTTCTTAAAGATAGCACGATGAGAATTAGATTTCTCCCAGTCGAATTAACAAGATTTAAAAGGGAAAAGACGAAGCCCGAATTTCAATTTAGCTGCTGTAACACTTCAACAACAGTTCAGTTATCAAAAATACTGGACCTGCAAAAGAATTAAAGTCCCGGAAATAAGTCCAATCAACGTATTCACAAAAACATAACTCACATAAACACCAACCTATTCATTTAGTCATAAATTTCTATGACTATGAGCAGCTGGACTTCCAGCGCAAGCTTTTCAGATCTATTGCTTCTATCGTTCTTTTGATACACAGCTATTGCTAGTAACATTTATGGTATTCCTCTTACACTTGCACCCGTGAAATACCTATCCATGTTTTAACCTCTTGTTGCTGCTGCAGGCTGGACACTTGTAGTGTTTGATGTTCTCAGCTTTTGCAGGTGTGATCTTCACATACGCACCATGAAACCATTTGTCGCAAACATCACAGCAGATCCAGAATTCATCACTCGCATAGCTATCCCCACAGGCTCCACAAGTGGCCCCTTGCTCATCATCCTCGCTTTCTTTACCACCACTATCTTCGTCCTCTTCTTCTTGCTCCTCTTGGGTTGGTGGCATTTTCAGCAGCCCCTTCGTCTGTGGTTCCAGTTGACGCTGTTGCTGTAAAAAATAACCGCATAAACAATGAACTTAGACCCATAGGAAATGCAGATACATGTGAAACTAATACTGGAAAAGATCAAGAGTATTAAGATTTTACCATTATCCCACTTGGTTTGTTCTGTTGCTACCGAGGGGTGTAGCTGTTGATTTTTCACTTGCTTGCCTCTTCCCATTGTCAGTCACAACTTCGAATAAGGAGAGAAGATCATTTATCATCTTAAAGAGCTTCTTCCTGCTACGAAAGTTGCTAACAAGAATCAGATTCAATCTAGATGGATTTTCAGGATTTTGATTATCAATAACTTTGCATGGATGAATTACCATGAAAAAAATAAGCATTGCAGGTGTACAATTTTTTTTTGATGGTAATTGCATTCGTAATACAGCGGATCTTGTAGTGACAATGCACCCTCATGGTCCAAGATGGTTTGACAGAGCATTACAGAAAATCTCTTTATATCTCAAATGGTCAGTTTTCCTTCCTCGTTTAAATTTTCTTTTCTGAATGGAATAAGAGAGTATTTTCAGGAAATGTTCTTATTACGTTTGGAGCTGCAGGTTTGGATGGTTCAAATAACACCAGAGGTGTAACTTCCAGCTAAAGCCACAATTTCAAGACACACAAGAATACTAGAACACTGTGATGCTATAGCCTTGTTATAAGCAACCCTCATCAGAAAGCCCTTCCAAACAACAGCATTATGGGAAGAATCTCCAGGTAAATCAGTACGGAAACATTCCTATTGAGTCCTAAGAACCCGGGTACAAGATTACAGATATCAAAATAAATCATCCCTATCAAAATGTGTGATGCATATCTCTACAATGAAGCACATACATGAAAGTACTTCGTATATCTTTGCCACTAAGTCGACTTCCTATGAAGATATTACATTCAAGTTCCAAGTGAAGAAAGAAGCATTATGCCAACACGTAAATCTCCAATAGAGAACCCAGTGCCACAAATCTAAAATTCAAAATTGACAGTGTACCTAACCTTACACTGCATCCTAAACACCATGAAACAAGATAAGTTTTACGTGTTTAAATTGCAGTCTTCGTTGATTGCACGATTAAATATCAAGAGAAGTCATTTGAGTTTATTTAGGCGCTTCTTGGGTAATCTATTTGTTGCTTATCAGATGATCCACTAACAAACCTACAGCTCCCATTGCCCCATGTATTACCAAGTATTTGACTGGAATCATGGGACACTAGTTGTGTTTACTTTAGGATTGATACACCATCATTGTAGGACCCTGTAATTCGGTGGCCGAGACTACATGTGAGTTGAACTGTCTAAGCTGGTCTATGGATTATACTCTGGATAAGTTGTGTACTTCTCAGCACCGTTCAAATTTTACATCAAAAGAGTTAAATACAGGTCAACCATAATTTGTCCCTTTTGTATTACCCACATGATATCTCTCGGTTAAATTACACAACTCAAGAGATCTTTTACATTAGCTTAACAAAGCTGAATGGCCGATGAAATGCCATACTAATAAGTCCATCCGCTTATTCACCCCAAATTTTCAGAAAAATATCACATTCCTTCTGTGATGAACCAATACATGGTGTCAAACTACTACCTGGTACCAGCCAGCCATTTATCAACTCCGGTAGTTCAATTTCCTAATTTTGTGATTTAACCACAGCACTTAAGAGTTTAACGCAACTACAATATTAGTTCGAACTTGAACAAGTGCCAGGAAGCAAACATTCTAAGTTTTCAAACCTCGACATTCTGTTGCCCTACTACATTCATTTGAACTACTTAATCTACAAATTTATGTGATTCAAGACGTAATTCAAAGGCAACAATGGTCAAGAAACAACAAAAAATGATCCGAAAATCATCTTACCGATCCTTTTTGTCAAACCCGAATCTGGCACCAAAATAGAATGCAACAGCCATTAACCAAGCATCACTGTGAACTGCAACCAATGATATCCAATCTTTGGATTGCATCCCATCTCTAGCAAAATTAATCCCCAATGCTGGCTCTGGTCTCTCAGGAGGCACTTCTTCGACTGGGATATTCACTTGCCATGTCTCATTTCTATGCCCAAATAGACATAAATTCTCCTTCTCAGGATCACACTGATTATAAAAATCATCAACATCTGTAACAAAAAAACCGAATTCAATTATAAAAACCAAAAAAGAAAGAAATAAGAAAGGAAAGGAATTAACTTACCAGATGTAAGAGCTTTGAGTAAAGCTTGACGCCTTCCTTTAAAGTCTTTAAAAACCTCTTCAACAGTTCTTGGAAAAGGAAACCCTGGTGATGATGATGCTCCTCCTCCTCCTTCCATATCCCAAAAAAAAAAAATCGATTTCATAGAATTTCTTTTTAGGGTTTTGAAAATTTTGGGGCTAAATTAATCAACAAAGACAGTAAAAATAAAACAACATAGTTTTTTTTAATAGTAACTAATTAGATTGTGACATATAGTGGTGCTTTTCTTTTGAAACCTAATAAGGCCTCCCCTAGCTGATCGGCCCCTGAGAATGTCCAGCCCTATTCCAAATTTATTATGTCAACATGCTCGGGTGATCATGCTCTGTGCGATTTTTTTATAGGACTTTTATAAGATTAATTTTTTTTGATAATTTTATAATAATAATAAATAAAAAATATTAATAATTTTTATTTAATTTATAAAATTATATATAGTATATTAAAAAAATTACATTAGACAAAAACGATGTCGTTTACTCCATATAATAAAGAAAAATATTTAATAAAAATATTATTTATTAATGCTATCGATAAAAATAAAATAAAAAATTATAAAAATTTGAGATTGTAAATAAATATATGTTTGATGTAAAACAAGAATAAAAAGATAGCTTAGTAGATTGATCCTTATAACAACACCGTGAGGTCATAAGTTTGAATCTTGGTAAGGACTTTTTTTTAAATATCTAAAAAAGATATTTTATCTTTTTATGGGCTTGGAGAGCAATGTGTGAATGTCTAGAAAAAAAGGCCCTCGACGAAGGTGTGTCATGTGCGGTCACACACTCAGCATTATCTCAGGCCCGGCTTTACTTCAACAAACTTCCTACCTTATCCATGAAGAAAAGGGGTTTTGAAGTCATGAATGTTCAGACATTGCAGTTGCATATCTAGTCCGGTTGCCTTTAAAATCCAATTTTAGTTATTTTGGTTGTTTTTCTTTTGTATAAAATAGTCTCCCGAGTCCATTTTGCACCCTTTAACATGGATAGGGTCCGTAAGGATATTTTTTATATCCCATTCCTGCAAACCTGGCTCAGGGTTTGTTATTAGGAGTTCAATTTTCACCCTCTTACTTATAAGGAGAGAGAAAAAACGGTAAAATAAAAATCAATTTTTTTTTTCTTTCTTTTCGTAATTCATACTTTAATTATTGATTTGAAAAATACGAGATCTATTAAATTTATGATATTCACACTTAATCAAGTAGCATACTCAAAAAAGTTTTTCCTTCGATTTCCGTTGGTAGAAGTAACCATTTTTTATTTTTTATTTTAAAGGAAGAGTGAAATATAAGGCTAACCGCATAGTACTCCAAAATTAAGTTCCAGGTTGACAACATGTCAGCTTGAATCATCCTTAACCCGCTTACGACTCTATACCCCAACCCAACTTGCTCTGGCCTCGGATCCTACCTTTCTCTTCCTCGGTAAACGGACCATGGGAGCATGAGGGCGGTATCTACTGAAGACATCTGCCTTCTAATGTGTGATTCAAGACGTATTCCTCTTGCTTAGGTGCCTCCCCTATGATAATTGATTTTTCAAGCCAGAAATGTCAAACTGTTAGACATAATTAGAAAAGAGCCGTTAAATTTTAACCTATAAAAAGATTTAATTTTATACATCATAAATAGATGAATCGTTAGATTTTAACGTATAAAATCAAAAAATAAAATTTTTATGACATTAAATTTTAACTTATAAAATCAAAAAATAAAATTTCTGTGATTTGAACGCCACCAACTTGAATCAATAAATTTGGCAACACTGGTTAGTCTAGAGGACTTGAATTCAAGCCCAAGAGTTTGCTTTGAATATTACATATTTGACAACATCTCTTATGGTGAATCTAGCACGTCTCATCCCATCTTGTGCACATTCTTAAATACTATCTACCTGACATTTTAATTTCACAAAAGATGCAACTTTCCATAAAAAACAAAACAAAATAAAAACAGAACCATCTTTTGTGTAAACATAGGGTTAACAAGCTAACTTCATATAGGAAGAAGGATTAACAAGATAATAACTTTGAATGATAGTGTCACCTCATCACAGCTACTTGACAGGCTTTATCCAGAAAAACAAATAATATACAGAGTTGGGACTCGCTGCGGCAAGTCCCTCGGTTTTTCAACAAAGCAAGATCACACTTTGCATAAGTAGATATGACAACCATGGTTGTCATCATCCAAACCAACACAGACTACATGATTGCACAGATTATCAAACATGAGCAGTCTCATCCTCCTTAGTATTGGCACTCGTTCCAGCCTTGACTCGCTTTGCTTCATAATCCTTCACGGCTGCCTTGATAGCATCCTCTGCAAGCATGCTGCAGTGTAGCTTCACTGGAGGGAGCGAAAGATGCTTCGCTATTTCACTACAACGTAACGGAAAAACCACCAAATTGTGAGGAAAAGACAACATACGTACATAAGAAAGCACTCAGGAGAGATGCAAAATGCACAGATACAAACAATCACACAAACATGATCTCTAAATCTTCCAACAGACATATACACTAGTCTACAACACAGGAACTAATTTCCTATATTCTAACAGACAACTTGACACACCTCTTATTTGATACCACTAACATTTAGCAATTCTTAATCTACGAGTACTATTGAATAATCATATAAATACGCCATAGAATTGTTCTGTGCTCTATAAGAACTTAGCTCGACAGTGAGGTCTGTATGAAAAATGTAATCTCTATAACATTATCCATCCCACAGCGAGGGGTAGAAAGATAGTTCTGATACCAACTATAAAATTGATGATCTTCAAATTCAAACATGGGATTCATAAAATAATAAAAGTAGTGAGGATCCAAGTAAGACATGCAAAGATTAGAACACACAAGTACCTAAATTCCATTCACAAGACTTGTGCAAACATTTATAGCTCAAACTCTAAATTAAAAAAGTTATATAGATGAATGCTTGAAATTATATATATATCATCTACTGGCAGAAAAAGCATGTTGAAACGACAATAACAACTAACAAATATTAAATGCCGATCGACCAATAGTTGAGGTTGAGGAATCATGATAATGAGAACAAAAGAAAAAGAAGCACATACGTGTTTTTGATGGTTAAGACTTCCTGCTTCTGCCTTCCTGGCCTTAATCCATTCAGTAGCTGAGATTACAAAATCACAAACAGGTATAATCAGTAAAACCAAATTTAAACGCTGAGGCTTCATGTTTTTTTTTTTTCTAATTTAGTAGAATAAACAACAGATAAAACGTAATGGCAAAATGCCCAACATCGCAAAGCATTATGCCACTTTTGGGCAGCCTGGCCACGCCGGGTGGACACCCTAGATCTGCAATACTGATGTACATGCACATAGTAGCCTAGAGTTTATATATGAGTTACAAGGAAGGAGGCACATAACATAAGCGTTGCCATGATGACATTCAAGCCATATGTTACTACTCTTCCGAAGTAACAGAAGGAAATAACAAAGAATTAAAATAAAAATAAAAATCCACCAACTAACATATTCCAGTTGATAGTTAATTTGCTAAGCATCTACTGACTATCCAGCAAAATAAAGAATCACTTTTGAGTCTTTAGATGGTAGCAAAGTCTTAGATTCAATATCTGCTATCCAACGAAGAGCTTTGTTAGATGGCGTCCGAGCCATATCAGGAACTTTTGGATGAACAAGATTATGAATATCAAAAGTCCAACAAAATGATAGAAATTTCTTTGTAAGTTGTTTGATCAAATGACGTTTCGCAGGCATATACAAATTGTACCATGACCTTCAGAATAACACTCCACCAAATGCTTCTTATTAAAAACAGACATAAGAAAAAGGGTCTCAGCTGGACAATATATGCATGCCCTCCTACTGCAGCATCACCAGGGAGGGCCGGAGGGTATGTTAAGAAGTTATGCATCATCACCAAGGTGTAGTGTTTGTTGGACATCCAATTATCTGTCTATGCATGCATTCATTCTAGATAGTAGTAGTAGTATACATTCAAGTTTCAATCACAAACGAATTCACAAATGAGACCAGAGTTGTCTAAAACCCATAATAACGAATGAAATAAACAAAAACTAGGTAGGAGGAGGATCAATAAAAGAACAACCCAGTATTGAATGGTTCAATGAACAAAAATTAAAGATATCTCTAGCTCTCTGGATTTATCAAAAGAACATAACAGGCGTTGAGATCGAGTCCAGTTTAATTTTTCTTCTTCTATCTTCTTCTTGTCTTGGATTTTTCTCCTAATGCTTGGAGTGAAACAAGGCTATTCACGTGTGGGATTTCTCGAATAATCTTCCTTGGACTATCATCAAAGAGTGTTGTTAGTATTCCAGTTTCCGAGTCATAACAAACGACACTTTTCTTATAGGATGACGACATTAGAATTTGATTGCTCTTTGTAACCGCAAACGGCATATATGTCTCAGCCTTGGTGCATGGTATACTAAATTTCTTCCTCCAACCCCACAGGTAGCTCAACTCATGCCCTTTCATAATGTCAAAAATGCTAAACTTTTTCTTTTTCTCTAATGCCCATATGTGTATAAAATCTTCTACTTTTCCTACATCTATATGAACTACACACAAATGAGATCCCAACAATTTTAGAAAAATTGTGAAGAAACCATTATAATTCGAAATCTGTGGTTACTGTGGTGGTAATGGGATCAACCGCAACTCCTCATCTGCTAAGTCGAAAGCCACAGTTGCGTTTTTCCAAGGCTCTAGCCAATAAAAGGGCTCTATTTGCACAAACACCACCGCTGGTCGACAGATATAACCAGTGGTCAAGTCTTCCTAAATCTCTCCACCCATGACCACTACCCAAAGTGTATACTTGAACTGTAGGGTGGTGTAAGAGGAATGGACATGTGGATTCTAACGACTTTGTACTCATCCATGGAATGATGATAACCAAATCTAGAATCAAAGCAACCAGAGAGATCATTATGTTTAAATGATGGAAGATAAACATATTCGCCAGTGGCAGGATTGCATATGTAGATGGGATTAAACTCCCAACTGGAGTCAGGCCTCACCGAAAAACAAACCAGTCCATTACATGATCCAACCACGGAACACAAGGGTTCTTGCTCGATAGGCCGATGATTATCGATTTCTACAAGTTTGTTGTAAGAGTAATGGCCATGCACATGATTAATATCATGGAACGGCTCACCACCATAACAAAATTTTAAAACAGGCAAAAACTGAAAAAGGAGACCTACCTTGATATTACTTGATATAATATTTCGCCAGGGTTTGCAAACTAGTTTGCAATGTATGATGGTTTGGTGAGGTAAGCGAGATAGTATATCTAGCATTATATCACTAGGTAACTCCGATAGAATTATGTTGGAGAAAATGAACTATTATTATTACTTGTTTTTGGTACTGGTAGGAATAGATCTTAAGACCAAGGGGTCATTAAGGAACTAAGCTAACTAGCTCATTTTTACTTTTGTGAATGAACCTTTAGTCCCACATTGGAGAAACTAAAGATGATTCCTCTCCTTATTACCTAGAAAGTTGCTTCTAAGGGAGGACCCTTAGGGTTTAGAAGATTTTGTGTTTGGGGAGGACTAAGGCAATGGACTAGTTGGTGTAACCATGCTTTTCACACATGTGCGGTACCGAAGCACGCACGGGCTCGGGTGCGAGCCTACGAGCTTGTGGCTGCGGGACTAATTGTATGTTGCGGGTGCGGGCCAACCAAGACTTACGTTTTCTTAAAAGAATTTATGACTAATTCAAATCTTGTTTTAAATGTGGGGGCGTATGACCCGACGAGATTTTAAGAGAGAATTATTCTTAACCGTTTTAAATCCGTTTTAACCATTATCTC
>JAJJMC010010664.1:383652-495012 GCA_023531435.1 Papaver californicum | reverse complement strand
ATAAAAGAACGTTTCTCTATTGTTAGTTTATATTTATTTAACTTGAATCCAAGAGTTTGATTGGTTGTTTAGCTGAAAGGATTTTTTGGCATAAACAGTATGCAAATGTTTATCTAGCTAGTCAAGAGATGGCGGGTTGTTCACCTGTACAGCTGTACTTATTACATATTGATCAACATTTATCTTAGTGAGGTCACTTCCTCTCATCATCCACTTCATTTCCTCAGGCGTGATTACTTGGTCTCAGTTACAGTTTGCTTTGCTCTTTTCGTTAATAAACATTTCAAGATTGGAAAGGTTGTGACAAACATATAAGACTTAGATGAAGATCCAAGATATCCCCATTGTGAAGCTCTGAGACCTCAGGGATATAGCAAGGTTTTCAGTTTGGATTGGCTCTGATTAATAGAGACACTCTAAGCATTTCATTGATAATGTATCAACGTTCCAACGAAAATACTTGTATACGTCAAAAACCCCAAGTTCAATGGAGTAATTGTATTAGAAAGGAACAAAATTTAGCAGATGGTGGCGAACTCGCTTTAGGAAAAAACATACTAGTAGCTTATATGTCATGGGAAGACTACAATTTTAAAGACGTCGTACTTATTAGTGAACTTCTAGTATATGGTTAGGTTTTTACTTCTTCTCACATACGAAAATATAAAATATAAAATTCAGACTCAGGTGACAAACCAAGACCCTCAAAAGGTCACTAATGAAATACCGCAATTAGAAACATACTTAGTATGGAAATTAGATAAAAAAGGAATTGTGATCCTGGGTCTTGGGTAGAAACAAGTGGTATTTTAATAGGTAAAATTAACTCTTTAGATGATGAAAGAATCATCGTATGCCACAGAAGATAGACTATTACAGGCTATACTTGCCATTGAAGTATTCAGTAGAAAGGAAACTTGTCTAAAATTACCTAAAGACGGCAGAGGTCGAGTAATTGATGTGAGACAGATTCAGAAAAAAGAGGGCTTCAATTATAATCCAGAAACGATTCGTGTATATATTTCACAGAAACGTAAAATCAAAGTAGGGGATAAAGTTGCTGAAAGGTATGGAGATAAAGATGGCATTTCCAAAAATTTACCTAGACAAGATATATTGTATTTACAAGAGGAAACCATGTTGGTATGGTCTTCAATCCACTAGGAGTATCTTAACGAGTGAATATAGGATATATATTTGGATGCTCGCGAATGTAGAACATATATTTAAATACTCGCTTGGGTTAGTGGGGTATCTTCTAGACAGACGTTATCGAATAACACCCTGAGAGGTATGAGCTAGAGGCTTTTAGCAAACAACGAATCCGTGGGTATTTGAATCCGAGTATCCAGGAAAAATCAGAATATTTGATGGAAGAACGGGAAATCTTTTTGAACAACCTGTTTTAATACAAAAGTCCTATATCCTAAAATTAATTCATGATAGATTTCATGGGCGTTCCAACGGGCATTATACGCCTGTTACACAACAACCGTTTAATGGAAGAGCTAATTAAGTAAGGGGGATAACGGGTAGGAGGAAATGGAAGTTTGGGCTCTAAAGGGGTTTGGCGTTGCTCACATTTTTCAAGAGATACTTATACATCTGATCATATTAGAGCTTTTCGGGGAGTACTTGGTACTACGACCATTGAAGGAACAATACCTAAACCCGAGGATGTACAAGAATCCTTTTGATTGTTGTTCGAGAACTACAATTTTTGCTTTGGAATTGAATCATTTCCCTATATCTGAGAAGAACTTCTAGGTTCAAATGAAGGAAGTTTGATCCGAATGAATCAGAATTCTTCTTCTATGATCGGCCAGTATAAACATCAACACCTTCGAATTGGATCATTTTCTCATGAGCAAATAATCGTTTGGACAAAAAGAAATACTAGCCAATTGAGAGGTTGTTGGAGAGGTGAAAACCTTATACATTTCATTACAAAACCAATATGCTGGAAAAAGATGGATTGTTTGGTGAAAGAATTTTTGGGCCTATAAAAATGGAATCTGTGCATTATAGAGTAATTGGAGATGAAAAATAAGACCCAAAATTTTATGAACAATGCGGAGTAATATTTCTTCTTTCAAATTAGATACTATTACTAGTTTTGGGTTGATTGATCGATAGATGTTGGTGGGTTTCTGTGATTGAACCTCTTAATTTCTATGGACACTCAGAGAGAAAGAAGAAGAAGAAGAGTGGAAAAGTGTTATGAATGAATCAGTCGATCTTCTTCTCATCATCTTTTTATAGGCAGCAGCAGGGGAATTTATTAGTTTGAAAAATCTGTTATTCACCCACAAAACTGAGTTATGGGCACCCACAAAACTGAGTTATGCATGCATAATCTGTTGTGTTTGTGCTAAGCTGCTGTATGAAACACACACCCCTATTTCCTCAGTTGAATCATGAACCTCATCTAGGACTACGAGTTCCTTCGGGGCACACTCTTCTGACGTACAACGTTCATGCTTACATGGACATTTTGAGCCATCCCGTAGGATTGTGTGCGTCAGTGTTTAACATGTCACTTGCATATAAGCAGTCTAATAAGAAATGCAGCAGAGATTTGAAGGCCATAAAACTGGATTTTAAGTTGGGAAATGTTCACTATACCAAGCCACACAAAGCAGCCTAGATACTGGACAATTAGGATCCAACATTACATAAACGAACCACAAATAAGAACCTACAAACCCCGACCCCTTTGAATGTCTGCTGTTACTTGTATATATCGATGTCGGGGTCAGAAATTAGAATATTATCATATCTTTATGAATCATCCTTAGTATGCTGAGACAAACTTCCGTCCTAGCTACTAGTAATGTGAAGAAGCATTTGTTGTAACCATCGTATTTTATTACACTTTTGGTGGGGTTGGTATGCAATTTTTTATCGGGTACTCAAGGTGTAAGTTGTTCATCACTTGTTTTCAGCTACTTCAACCTCTCTTATAAATACTCTTCGATTTTTTTAATATAACATTTTATTTTTAAAATAAAATAAAATAAAATAACCAAGACGATGAACTCCAAGAAGAAATGATAAATCGATGAATCAAGAAGTTGAAATGCCTTAACAACCAGATTATCTTCCAACCATGACTTCTATTAGGTAAGAGGTAAGAATCGACAGACCTATAATTTTTTTGTTGCTTAAATAGATTAAATTTGATCAAATTATAATTCAAGTTCAATTTCAGAAACTACCTATGGTTATGCATATTCAAAAGCTTTATGCGCATGGCTCGATAAGGGGATGAATTGTCTCAATTGGCTCGAGTTGGATAAGGATGGTCAGTTGTGCATCACTTTATTCGGTTATTGAAACTACTCCTTGGACACATAGCTGTCTAAGGCTTGTGCATTCAATTTGCACATTTTTGGTAATCGTGGTACTGTATAAATAGTCTTATAGACTTTGAAAGTCAATAGGCTAGAGTAGGCTATTCTAGGCTTGAGATCAGAAATACAGCCTCAAGTTATATAGAGTTAAATTCCTCATTTGAGAGGCAAATGTAGTCCTGTTGCGGATGATGCAATAAAAGATAATGTTGTATTATATGTTTGTGTTTATTATGTTGATGATTTTGTGAGTTTGTTAATTAGTTTGCACGGTAAGCATGTAATGTAGTATGGGATGCATTAAAAGATAGAAAGAAAAGAATGAAGACTTTCATTGCTAATTGCCTAAAGAGTTAGGAGTCTGCACTTGTTGTTGGATGGAGTAAATGCATAAGTTGTTGGGAAATAAAAAATGGCTATTACTAAAATTAATAATTTTTTACTTAAATTAATTTTTGTTACTTTAATTAGCTTGATGGGTGCTAGGAACACTAGTCCAAACTTGGGTGGAATTAAAGCCATCCATTTTCACTTCTTAGTGAATGAGAAACCTTTGATTTATCCTACATTGGGTAAATCAAGGAGGAAGTTCATGCATATTACCAAAAATGTTCTATAAAAGGAAAAGAACTAGTGGATTGGATATGGACTTGGGAAATGGACTAGTGGGCAAATGCATACATGTGCGGTGCTTCGCACCGAAGCACCGCAGGCCGCGGGCTTGCGGGCTTGCGGTGCTTGCGTGTGCTTTTGCGTGTGTTTTTGGCGTGAGCCTTGGCGTGACCCATGGTGCGACCCTTGGTGCGTGCTTGCGTGTGCCCATCAATGAGAAAACGTTTCTTTATTTTTAAATAAATATTTTACCGTTTTGAATTAAATAAAATCATAAATATTTTTTTAATAAAAGAATCTTAACGTTTGTGTTTTAATGGGGATTTAATATTTCAAATTAAATTTTCACCGTTTTAAAACTCAAAAGATTTCTTCTCTTATAAAAGAACAACTTTACTAAGGTTTTCATTTACCCCAGTCGCAGCCACTGTCCTGACGACTTTTCACCATCTTCCTGCTTTGTTTTGCGCACTAGTTTTACATTCTTATTTTCTTCTTCTGTTAAGTTCACAACGGGCCAACGAGCTTTGCTAGCTGGGTTGGTATCAGGTGATTTTATCCTGAATTCAAGTTTGTCACTGAAAGGGTATAGCAGCATCTTCTTGAAGGTGTACCTGGCAAATATTGAGTTAAGGGCAGTCTGTTGAACAGGCGACTTCACCTCTCTGTGTTTGAGTGTGTGTGTATTTCAATTCTAACCCTCCCTTAATCATCTTCAAGTTCTCTGTGTTTGTTTTTATCTGTTACAGGAAGTATATTATCCAACAATCTTAACTCAATACTTGTGCATTCAAAAATCTTTTATAACAATGGCAAAGACTGATGTTGAGAGACCTCAGAAGTTTTCTGGTAAGGATTTTAAGAGGTGGCAGTCGAAGATGCTCTTTTTCCTGAGTTTCCACATGCTTGATGAAATAGTGTTGAAACCATATAACAAAGCTCTGGATGCTCCTGAATCATCCAAGGAAAAAGAGACCTGGACGAGAAATAACTATTTGGAAAAAAATCATATTTTAAATTGCCTTGAAGACTCTCTGTATGATTTTTACAATGCTAAAGATGATTTCTCTGCTCACAATTTATGGTCTGCACTGCAAGAAAAATATGAAGCAGAAACTGCAGGAAGTAAAAAGTTTCTGGTTGCACGTTTTTTACAATACAAGATGCTGAATGAAAAATCTGTGGTTGATCAGTTTCTGGAATTGCAGAAACTTATTAATGAAATCGTTGCTGAAGGTATGACTATTTCTGAGACCTTTCAAGTTTCTGCTGTGATTGAAAAATTACCAAGTTCATGGGCCGAATACAAGAGAAGACTAAGGCATGAAACTGGTGAGATTACTATGATAGAACTGGGCAAGAAAATACAAGTTGAAGAGTTGCTGTGCTCAAAGGACAAGAATGTCTCCTCTGTAAGAGACATGTCAAACAAAGCTCATGTGATCGAACACAAGTTTGCTTCACTCAGTCTGGACCACAACAAGCGCAAGCCTGGCCCTCAAGGAAAAGGTAAATTTCAAAAACCAAAGTCTGCTATTGGTAAGATTAAGGGAGCTTGTTATGTCTGTGGTGTGTCTGGCCATATGGCAGTGCATTGTAGAAAACGCAAAGATGCGAATTTTAAGAAACAAAATGTAAATCTGGCTGAAAGTAGTAAAAATAAATTTTCTGGCACGGTGTCTGAGGTGAATTTAGTTACCAATGTGAGGGACTGGTGGGTAGACTCTGGAGCTACCAAACATGTCTGCGGAAGCAAGGATATGTTCACCTCCTACCAGACAGTAGGAGAAGGAGAAAAACTCTATATGGGTAATTCTTCTGCAGCACAAGTTGCAGGAAAAGGAAAGGTTTCGCTGAAGCTTTCTTCTGGGAAAATCCTCATATTGAATGAAGTGTTACATGTACCAGACATCTGCAAGAATCTCATTTCAAGTGGTGTGCTAGATGACAAGGGTTTTAAAATTATTTTTGAGTCCGGAAAAGTGATTATCACTAAGGGTAGGGACTTTGTGGGAAAGGGCTATAAGGCTGAGGGCCTTTACAAATTGTCTGTAATCTCTACTGAAATTAATAAAGTTGATTCTTCTTATGTTGTTGTCTCATTGAATATTTGGCATGGTAGACTTGGTCATGTAAATTATAAATCAATGAACAAATTGGCAAAATCTGGCTGCATTCCAAAATTAAATTTGGAATATGAACATAAATGTGAAGTTTGTGTAGAATCAAAATATGCGAAGAAGCCTTTTCAGAAAAATGTCCACAGAGTTTCTAATCCCTTAGAGTTAATTCACTCTGACTTAGTTGATATGAAATCAATCCAAACCAGAGGTGGGAAAAAATGGTTTGTCACCTTCATAGATGACTGTACTAGATACTGTCATATCTACTTGCTCAAAGGAAAAGATGATGCTCTTGAAGCATTTAAATTATATAAATTAGAAGTAGAAAACCAGATGAGTACCACCATTAAAACCGTTAGGTCTGATCGTGGGGGTGAATACGTAACCCCTATAGGAGACTTTTGTGCACAACATGGCATAATTCATGAGGTAACTCCTCCTTATTCACCACAATCTAATGGCGTGGCTGAACGAAAAAACCGAACCCTTAAGGAGATGATGAATGCCATGTTAATCAGTTCAGGACTACCGGCGAACTTGTGGGGGGAGGCCGTCCTCTCATCTTGCTATATCCTGAACAGGGTGCCCCTTAAAGGAACAGAAAAATCACCGTATGAATTATGGAAAGGCAAACAACCCTCTTATGGATACCTCAAAGTGTGGGGGTGTTTAGCCAAGGTCTCTATTCCTCCACCTAAGAGGACTAAAATAGGACCTAAAACCGTTGATTGTGTATTTCTAGGATATCCCGAGCACACCACTGCTTATAGATTTATGGTTGTGAGTTCCGATAACTCAGAAATTGGTGTGAACACCATTTTGGAATCTAGAGATGCTTCATTTTTTGAAAATATTTTTCCAATGAAAACTGAATCTCGCGTGATACGTGTAGATCCTCTAGATGTCCCTTCTACTAGCCATTCATTGCCGGTAGAAGAAGATGGACCTGTGTATGAGCCAAGAAGAAGCAAAAGACCTAGATTAGAAAAATCTTTTGGGCCAGACTTCATTACATGTTTAGCTGAATCTGATCCACAAACCTATAAAGAGGCCATGACTTCGTCTGAAGCTCCATGGTGGAAAGAATCCACTATTAGTGAGATGGATTCTATTATTCAAAATGAAACCTGGGAAATAGTAGATTTACCTCCAGGGAGCAAAACCATAGGTTGTAAATGGATCTTTAAGAGAAAATGTAAGGTTGATGGAACCGTGGAAAAATATAAAGCTAGACTTGTAGCTAAAGGCTATAAACAAATAGAAGGTGTAGATTTCTTTGACACTTATTCACCTGTCACTAGAATAACTTCAATTAGGTTGCTAATTGCAATTGCTGCAATCCATAACCTAGAGATACATCAAATGGATGTAAAAACTGCGTTTCTAAATGGTGAACTAGATGAAGAAATTTATATGGATCAACCCGAGGGCTTTGTGGTGAAGGGTTATGAGGAGAAGGTATGTAGACTTAAAAAGTCTTTATATGGCTTGAAACAAGCACCTAAACAATGGCATGAAAAATTTGATCATGTAATGTTCTCTAGTGGTTTTAAAATAAATGAAGCTGACAAATGTGTTTACACTAAATCTGTCAATGATGCTTGTGTGATGGTATGCCTGTATGTTGATGATATGCTTATACTAGGTACAACCTTAGAAATCATTAATTCCACTAAGAACATGTTGAATGAGAACTTTGATATGAAAGACTTAGGTCCTGCTGATGTAATCCTAGGGATGAAAATTAGAAAGGAGTCTAATGGATTCAGTCACAGTCAATCTCATTATGTTGAGTCAGTTCTGAAGAAATTTAACCAGTTTGATAGTAAACCTGCAAGTACTCCTTTTGACCATTCCTGTAGACTCAAGAAAAACAAAGGCAATGGAGTCTCGCAACTTGAATATTCACGTGTCATAGGAAGTCTGATGTACTTAATGAACTGCACGAGACCAGACATTGCCTATGCAGTGAGTAGACTAAGTAGGTATACCTGTAATCCAGGACAAGAGCATTGGGATGCACTTTTCAGAGTGCTGAGTTATCTTAAATACACTTTAAACTTTCGGTTAAGTTATACCCTGCTGTTCTGGAAGGATACTGTGATGCAAACTGGATAGCAGACTCAGAGGAGTCTAAGTCTACGAGTGGATATGTTTTCACTCTAGGCTGTGGAGCAGTGTCTTGGAAGAGTTCCAAACAGACCTGTATCGCTCGATCCACTATGGAATCCGAGTTTATAGCGTTAGATAAAGCAGGAGAGGAAGCCTCTTGGCTAAGATGCTTTTTAGAAGACATTCCTCTCTGGCATAGGCCTGTGCCAGCTGTATCTATACATTGTGATAATCAAGCTGCAATAGCTAATGCTAAAAACAGCAACTATAATGGAAAATCTATTCATATAGGGAGAAGACACAATTCTCTAAAATAACTAATCTCAACTGGCGTTATTTCTGTTGACTTTGTGAGGTCTAAGGAGAATATCGCGGACCCTTTGACGAAAGGCTTGTCCAAGGAGGTAGTTAGTAATGCATCGAGGGGGATGGGACTTAAGCTCATAAATTAAAACTTGCCATGAAGGATACTCAACCTTGCTGACTGGAGATCCCAAGATCAAGGTTTTGAATGAGACAACTAATTTGTGGTGGGTAAAAATTAAACACTATCAGAGAAATATTTTCTCTGTCCCTTCCCTATGGTGTAGACGTGATAGTGTGACTGCAAGTGAGGATGACTTAGAGTAAAGTCTTAATGAGTTCTATAGTTTCAATTTAAGATTGAAATGGGGTGTAGCAGTTAAACACTCTTGATAGAACTCACCTATCTGAATGAGGAAGTGGGTCGCTTCCTATGAGAACTGAGCTGATTCTCTAGAGCATTCTGAGAAACGGGATACGTCCAGGGCCAAAACGGACACAACGGCGTGAACTTAACAGCATTTTAAGAGATATCTCGCGTAAGGAGTTATTGAAGAATTACATTAAACGATGGCAGTTCAAGACATCACGTTCACTGACCATCAAGTAGTTCCGGTGCTTCTCACTAAGCAAAGGTTCAATTCCAAATGGTAACCTTTTGCTTAAGAGGTATTTCTCGTTCTTTCCGATTTTCCGATTTTTCGGTTTCGTCATTCATGTGGGGGATTGTTGGGAAATAAAATGGCTATTACTAAAATTAATAATTTCTTACTTAAATTAATTTTTGTTACTTTAATTAGCTTGATGGGTGCTAGGAACACTAGTCCAAACTTGGGTGGAATTAAAGCCATCCATTTTCACTTCTTAGTGAATGAGAAACCTTTGATTTATCCCACATTGGGTAAATCAAGGAGGAAGTTCATGCATATTACCACAAATGTTCTATAAAAGGAAAAGAACTAGTGGATTGGATATGGACTTGGGAAATGGACTAGTGGGCAAATGCATACATGTGCGGTGCTTCGCACCGAAGCACCGCAGGCCGCGGGCTTGCGGGCTTGCGGAGCTTGCGGGCTTGCGGTGCTTGCGTGTGCTTTTGTGTGTGTTTTTGGCGTGAGCCTTGGCGCGAGCCTTGGTGCGACCCTTGGTGCGACCCTTGGTGCGACCCTTGGTGCGAGCATTGGTGTGAGCCTTGGTGCGAGCCTTGGTGTGAGCTTGCCGTGTGCCTGGCGCGTGCTTGCGTGTGCACACGTGTACCCATCAATGAGAAAACGTTTCTTTATTTTTAAATAAATATTTTACCGTTTTGAATTAAATAAAATCATAAATATTTTTTAATAAAAGAATCTTAACGTTTGTGTTTTAATGGGGATTTAATTATTTCAAATTAAATTTTCACCGTTTTAAAACTCAAAAGATTTCTTCTCCTATAAAAGAACAACTTTACTAAGGTTTTCATTTACCCCAGTCGCAGCCACTGTCCTGACGACTTTTCACCATCTTCCTGCTTTGTTTTGCGCACTAGTTTTACATTCTTATTTTCTTCTTCTGTTAAGTTCACAACGGGCCAACGAGCTTTGCTAGCTGGGTTGGTATCAGGTGATTTTATCCTGAATTCAAGTTTGTCACTGAAAGGGTATAGCAGCATCTTCTTGAAGGTGTACCTGGCAAATATTGAGTTAAGGGCAGTCTGTTGAACAGGCGACTTCACCTCTCTGTGTTTGAGTGTGTGTGCATTTCAATTCTAACCCTCCCTTAATCATCTTCAAGTTCTCTGTGTTTGTTTTTATCTGTTACAGGAAGTATATTATCCAACATAAGTTTGCGGTTTTGATTGCTGGTTTTTATTGTGAAAGTGGGTAATGGGGAATGGATGAAGAAACTTTTACTAAAACAATTCTTAGATGTAATTAATCAACGCAGGGGAAGTGCCAAGTCCACTGCAATATGTGTCCTCATCCTAACGCATCATGACCACTGACAATATGTTCCCTCTTCCTATGCTACGTATTTCCATGACTACATGCCATCTTAGCTCAAATAGCAGAGGGCATGCATGGCTCATTTGAGCCATATAGCTGTGGGTTCAATTCTCAGCTACATTGTTAATCAGTTGTCTATTGAGATTTGTACAACAAATTCGATTACATTTAAGAGTTGCCTATAGAAATGGATGATTTCCAGAAGTATGTTAAACTTGAATCTATCTGGTCTTGCTCTGCTCCAAAGGATTGATCTTGGTGTTGAAGAAGTTAACTTAAGGATTGGGACATTTTGAAGACCAGCCTCAAGTGGTTTAATGGTGGTGGTACTAGCATAATTGATAATGTTCATGCTGGTATATAACAAAACATGCAAGTTTATAATTTAATAGATGTTGATAGGGTCAGTGGAATCTGTCAGATCATTTGATTTATGTTCAGGTTAGGACTCAAATTCGTGATCTTTCTTTTGTTATCCAAAATAGGGTTAATGCAAATGAAAAATGTGCTTATACTAATTTATGTATGGAATTTTTTTCCCACTTAGCTAGAAACTAGAACTGGAAAAGGAGGCTCTGGAAACATTTCCTATAGCTCTTAAGTCATATTGAAAGACTTTATTTAGAGCCCATATTTAAAAAACTTTTAATCGTTGATTAAAATCTCTAGTAAAAACGTGGAAGAAGAATATTAATAAAGATAGCAATGATGATAACCAATAAAAATATAACCACCAAATCAATTATCAAAAGTAACCCAAGGAAGAATACATCTAAGAAGGAATGATAAAATTTAAACCCCTCAACCATAAAATTAAAAAGAAAAAATAGTTTATGTTAGGTAAGATTCGACAAGTCTTCTTTTTAATTTTTTTTTTCTTTTGGTGCTTGAAATGTGTTAGATTCACTCAAATAAGGTTACAAAAATGGGTGTTGGATAAATTAGTCTAGGAATTGAAGAACGTTCCTAACCGTAAAACATCTTTTATTACAATTTACGGCTAGGAAATGAAGAAATCCTCGTCGTGAAAAGGTTGAAGATATTGTAGGGCTAGTATTTTCACAATTCAAACTTGACCGTAATACAGCGTGAACCATATATTTGGGAAAGTTTTTTACGAATGAGTTCAAAACTAAATTACCTAGCCGTTATATTTTTACGGTTGGGTATGTTTTTCAAATACCTGGCAGTAATTATTTTTGTAAACTTAGATTTTTTCCAATTGACCTTTCTGTCTAGGTTTATTTTTTTGAAACCTAACTGTAAAGTTGCTACGACTAGGTCTAGTTGTAAAATACCGAACTGTAAATTTCCCTGTTATTTTGAATTGTTTGGTAAGTGACGTTTACGGCTAGGTTTGAGGAAAAAAACACGTAAATTTATTAGTTTGAGATTATTTGTACTTTCGTTGCTTGTATGTTTTCAATTATTTGTCAATTTCCATACCTGAACGTATGTATTATGTTGTAAGAATACTAGAAGGGTAAATAACAAGAACGATAACGCTTTGACATCTATTGATCACACGCCCACCCTTCGCCAAGGTGTTTATTGTGGGGATGATAATTGATGTTTGAACAAGAACGAGAAGAAAAAGACTTTGAGGATAGATGATGAAGAACAAGATGTTCTCAACAAAAGAAATCTGTCAAAAAAGAGATTGAACAAGACAACGAAGAGATTGAAAAGGAAGAACCTGACGACAAAGACGAGATTGAAGGGGAAGAAATTGATGATGATGAAACACAAGATGTTGGTCCATCTCAACAAAAAAAAAATAAACCCAGGAAGAAACCTTCACCAAAAGGAAAGCATATTCCAGAAGGTAAAACACTATTGTTGCTTGAGATAAAGAATGACAGACCTTGGGATGAGGCCCGACCCGAAATAGGTCCGCAATCATTTTCGTTTACACAGATTCCTGGTCTGCTAAAGTTTCTGAGATGTTGTTAACAATCTAAAACTAAGAATACAATTTTTTTGTTTATTTTATTTGTTATGGTTTTGTTTAACAATATTTTTTTTATGATTTATGATTTATGTACGATCATAAACTTGCAGTCAAAACACTGAAAGGTGATAGGGTTCGTTTTTGGCTTTTGGGTGAAAAATATATCCAAGTGCATGAACTGGTAACAAATATTAGGACATGGCCTGCAATTTTCAATGCTATGGTAGGCACTGTGTAAGCCATGTTTCCAGTTTCCAGTTTTATTTTTGCTTATAATTTTTCCTAGCTAACTAGTTTACTCTTTGTTAGCGCAACCTACTAGTTATTTTAAAATTATTTTATAGATAATGTTGGGTGGTAGGTCATGGTTGAATGTCATGTGACCTAATAATTTTTTTATGTGAAAAAACAGTTTTACTGTTGTTTCGTTGATGATATATTTAAAAAAATGTTTATGATATATATCTCATATTCGTATATAAAAATGATGACTTCAATGGTATTATGTTGGATTTAATTTGGTTAGTAGTTTATTTTTAAACTTAGATAAAAATGATAAAAAAAAACTAAAAAAATCGGATTTACAACTTAAAAAGTTACTTTTTGATTTGTAAAAGTAAAAGAGTCAAAAGTTCTTAAATTTAACCCATATCCAAAGATTCCAAACACCCAATTGACATTTGGTGGATATATCATATCTGCCACCCCTAAACTCCGATCATCAAATCTACAATCATTCATATACCATAACTAACCCAATTTACCCAAAATAATTTCTCATTTCAATTCTACATTTCACACTCAAAATCAATTGCAACTTCTACCACAGAGGAGAAGAATCAGAATCACAGCAAAGTGGTATGTGTAACTGGAGCCAATGGGTTCATTGGTTCATGGCTAGTTCACAACAAGGGTTATACAATCCATGCCACCATCTTCCCTGGCACAGATGCTTCCCACCTCACCACCACCACCACCACCCCAAGTGGTGGTGTAAAGATATTTGAGTTAGATATTCAAAACACAAGTGATATCCATAATGCTATTAAAGGTTGTGAAGGAGTATTCCATGTTGCATCACCTTGTACACTAGAAGCACCTAAAGATCCAAACTTGGAATTACTAGTCCCAGCATTGAAAGGTACTCTTAATGTTATTGAAGCTGCTGCTAAGTACAAACTGAAAAGAGTTGTTCTTACTTCTTCTATATCTGCACTTGTTCCTAACCCATCTTGGTCTAATTCTATTCCTGTTGACGAGAACTCTTGGACTGATCTTGATTACTGCAGATCACGTCAGGTACATTAAAAATCTTAACTTTCTTTCTTGTGCTTTGATTTTGCATATTACCCATGTTTTGATTGTGAATGCCACTTATAAATTCGGGTATGAGTGTGCTGATAAGCCGGGGCATTTAGCTTTTCTTGTTTTTTTTTTTCTGTAACCATATAAACAGTATATTGGAGATTTGCCCTGTCTACCACACAAAAGTTAGTATTTTTGTGCTATAGGATGTTATTAACTGTAGACGCGCACGGCAATTTTTGAAAAAAGTTAATGCAGTATGAGATGCAATCTTCTCTGGTTTAATTTGTGTTATTTCTAGTTGATAGTGATAATTAAACCAAAAATTCTGTTTTCTTAATCATGTAGAAAACATAACCCGTATTGTCACTGCCACTCGTTTTTGTCGGTTTTCTCTGTTGTAGCGTGAAGTTAGACATGACTGAAAAATTATCCCTACCAGAGAAAGCCATCCTTTTAGTAAACATTGTTTGATCCTTAACACGTCTGGCTTGATTGGTACCTTATTTGGAGCAGAAGTGGTATCCAATATCCAAAACACAGGCAGAGAAAGAGGCATGGAAGAGGGCTGAAGAGTTCGGAGTGGACTTGGTGACCATCCTTCCATCCACATGCTTAGGCCCACTCCTTCAGCGTTCTCTGAATGCTAGCTGTGCAGTGCTAAAACAGCTGTAGAGGGGTCTAAGGATACACAGGAGTATCATTGGCTAGGAGCAGTGCATGTGAATGATGTAGCCAATGCCCAGGTGCTACTCTATGAAACCCCATCAGCTTCGGGGAGGTATCTTTGCACTAACGGCATCTATCAATTTAAGGACTTTGCGCAGATTGTCTCCAAGCTGTATCCGGAGTTCCCCATTCACAGGTACACCAGTATCATCTAATGCTTGCATTTGTAGTTCTTCTATTATCACTTTTCTTAAAGCTTCACTTTTCATGACAAGACCAATCAGGACTAACCGAAAACTGCACTGTTACAATGATTATTTAGGACTTGATTGTGAACTAGATTAGTATCAGTTCAGCAAATGATGTTAACTTGCTATTCTGGAAAATAGAACTATGTAGTATATTAGTACCTCAGGTTGCCCATACAGAAACATCATACTGTTTCAGTTGTTGTTTGTATAAGAGGCAAAGGCTCTTTCTAACCATGCTTACACCAGTTATGTTGGATGGATGTCCAAGACTCCAGAAGATTAGAGAGTGCAAGTCAGTTGAGCAATGACTGTCTTTGCCTCTCTTCTCGCAACACAAGCCCTTCTTGATTGCAAAGGGTGCTGATTTAGATTCTTCTGAATACATGGAGTTGAAATAACTTAATAAGTTGTACATAATCTGTCAGTTCTGTTATATTAAATGCTGTAAGGCTTAAGTGCTTAACAAAAATTGGGTATGACTGCAAAGAAGTTTCTTTATCTTCTGGTCTCTGCGTGATCTGGCAGCCAGAATGGTTTATTGTTTCTTAACAATAAACGTGATTCATTTAGTTGAGTTCAATTATTCATGCTTCTGAAGATTTTCTCTGTATAATATGTATTATTTTTCTATAAAAGAATAAATTATTTTGTTTCCGTTTCTCAGTTTTACCTTTTGATTAATTCAATATGTTTGAGGAAACCCAACCTGGTTTAATGGATTGCAAAAATGCTGCAAAGAAGCTGACTGACTTGGGACTGGAATTTACACCAATTGAAGATGCCATCCGTGAGACTGTGGAAAGCCTTCAAGCAAAAGGCTTCCTGGACAGAAAGGAATGTGCAAACCCCACACCTTAAATATCTCCAGTATCTCTAATTTTATGTTCTGTATCCTTATCTCCATTCACTTCTATCATAGAGATTTAGCAAGGCCTAAAGAGAAGGGTTCATGTTATGTTAGATGTCCAATCTACCTGGTCACATGATTCAAGCATATATGGGATATCTTTCTATTCTAACCATCTTTACATTGCAAGGAGCTCAAACTCGTATAGGTTAATTTCTGAAGAGGCAGAAATGGCTGCTCCATCTATGTAAGTACTTGCAGTCTTAGTTGCAAAAATATTTGTCTATATTCCTTTTGCGCACCAATGCTTCTTCTCTTTTTTTGTTTTGCATGGACCAAGAGTTTCCTTAAAACCGTTATCCCCCTCTTTTTTTTTGGTCTCGCTGAGTGTTTTTATCTTAGAGCATGTTTTTGAACCTTCAAGCTTCTGTCAAGCTGCGTTGGACCAAGTAGACTGTCATGATCCCATGTCAGTGAAGATACTGCCCCTGATGTAATATACAGCAGGTACCGATCAGTCCGCTTGGCAGGCCTTGCTGGTGTCTCTCCAGTGGAAAACGCAAACCCATTCTTTTTCTGGGATGCTGGAAAACTACAACTTTCACACTAGGTTGTCCGATTGTTAGCCAATTTCTACCATGCATTCAGTACGCAGTCATTGACATTTTCATTACTAAAGTAGCATTAAAGTTCATATCACAACAAAAGATAGAATTTCAGACCTTATGCCAAAGGTTTGCAGTTTAAAAGGAGTCGCAAGAAGAATACTTAATATAATGACAAATAAGCCATACTTGGCCGAACGAAGAAATCATCGATCAGCTCCTGACACAGTCGCGAAATGCTCATCTAATTTCCAGATTTTCCACCGTTGTCAGATACTATTTTCTCTCCACTCCAGATCTGTATAACCGAAACTCTGCGCAAAACTAGAAACCAATTGTTCATGAATCACTTCTTCACCAGGAAGTTCCAACTTCGTCTCTCTTTTCAACGATGTAACTCCTCTTGTTGCACATCCACAAGGCACAATGTACTTAAAGTAACTTAGATCAGGATCGATATTAAACGCCAATCCATGAGAAGTAATCCCTGACGATATCCGAACCCCAATTGCTCCTATCTTCCCCTCTCCCACAAAAACCCCTGTCTCACACTTGTTTCCAACTTGAGCTTTCACACCATATAAATGCGCCAAATGAATCATTGTCATTGCGAGATTCTCAACATACTTCCGAGCACCACCGAATCCACTATCTTTCAGAGAAACAATGGGATATAAGATAGCTTGATGTGGACCATGAAATGTTATATCTCCCCCTCTATCAGTGTAGTGAAGCTCAGCTCCCATACTCAGAATCTCATCCTTAGGCACAAGTAAATTGTGATCCGTTCGCCGTTTCCCAAGTGTGTATGTTGGAGGATGTTGCAATGAGAGAAGTGTATCTGGAATTTTGCCGAGTTTTCTATTGCAGACGAGCTTTTCCTGAAGCTTAAGTGCATCCATATAGTTGACACAGCCCATTTTCCAGACCTCAAGGCTTCTGCGTAGCATCATTCCCTGAAAAAACAAACATGAAAAATGCATACGCATATATATACCAATTCCTTTATCGAATTAAAACCCCATGATATAGAATCTGAGGAGTAGAGTTGAAATGAAAGCATACTTACAAATGTGGGAGCCAATGGAGATTCTGCAAAAAACTCTTTACTGGATGATTTTTAGAGGAGAAGAAAATTAAAGAAGAATATAAAGATATTTGCTTATAACATGGAAGGACGAAATTGAATGACTGAAGTGAGGTTTTTGACTTTTTTCTAATCTACCAGATTGATTAGGTTCTGGTTCATCCAATCACAGCCGTCGGATGAGATTGGAATTCATGTATTAGAGTGACACATGAAGACTTAGAAACAAAACAAAATTAACTTTTCTACTTCGCCAAACTATCTTTTTTATTGTTTTTTTGACTTCCAGAAGTCTCAAGTGTATATCAAAACACCTTTGTTTCTGGAAAAGCAGAAACATTTATAAGTGTTTGGATACCAGAATCAAAAATAAACCTTTTGTTTATATAAAAATTTTTCTTCTTTTACTTTTGATTTCCGAATTGATTTCTGATTTTCAAAAAGCAAAAACATATCAAAACATTTTTAAATTTAAAAAATAACTTTTCAAGAAGCATCCAAACACCCGATAAAAGACTTTTTCTAGTTTTGTTCCTGACTTTTTTTTACTTCTAGAAATTAAAAAAATTTATATATATCCAAACACCTTAGATAAAGTAGGATCTCTGTGTAATATGTCCCTTTTTTAAGGACCCCAAAATGCAAAAAGCGTAAATTTAAGTTACAAAATTACACAGACAGGAATCTAATATAATGTCTCCTCCTCCACCAAAAAATTCATTTAGGGCAGAACCAAAAATTAAACCTAATTGTTCCCTGGAATGCAGTTGGAAGTGTGGTTGATGATAATAAAGCGTATATTCAATCAAATATATAGATAGATAGATTGATTGATTATTCTGAGGAACTCAATCCATCCCAACAAGCACTTCTTCATTTAACAGGTAAACTCTCCTCCTTCCATTTTTCAAGACTACTCACCTCGAGAGTCTGCTGGAAGCTACACCAATGATTTCCATGAATCACAAATACTTACCACTTTAGCTTTCTGAACTAACAATTTCGACACATCATCATGTATAAAATGGATTAGGAGTGTTAGTTAGTTTACAGGTTTTTAAGTTAACTAGTGTTAATTCTGTATCATTTTTTTACCTATTTTGGTATTTGCATTTGGAATGATTGGGAAAACAATTTGGGGGTTATTCAAATTTGATGTTAATAATTAGTTACTCTAGGGTTTGCTAAGAGCCCTGATTAAGATATGATCGAATATGGTATCAAATTAGTTCTATTAGGGAGCATTTAAACACTGTGCGTTGGTAAAGTTAGTAAAAATTTAAAACATGTTTTGGTGATTTTGTTATATGCATGTATAGATTATGTTTACTTCTTTTCCTACTAGATGGTTTCTACATCAAGTGGTGTTAATATGATTATTATTTTGTTGGATTGGTTCATGAACAAGTACTTGGATATCTGAATCTGGAGAGGCAGGCACAATGTCGTCTTTTGGGCAGTATATCTGTAGGGGGAATGTCTCTATTCCTCGACAGATGCATCCCGGAGACATATGGTGTAGCTGGAAACTCAAGTGTATGGAACAAGTAAGATCGGAGATTCATAGGCACTGATTGTAGAAATTTGCCCACTATAGTTTGTCTAAGTAACTCCCAACCTCATCATTCATGATATCAGCACAATATATTGTGTCATTTCTTTGCTGTCAAATGGAGTGGTGATCATATATGTGGCAAGGGACTTCCCACAGATATGTAGTAGGTGAATTCCCTTGCCACATATATGAACCTACTACCCATTAAGACAGTATGTGAATACTAGAATGACGGGTTGCGTCTTTGAATTGTAATCTTACACAATGGTCCAGTATCACTTCATATGTTGGCTTAACTCTAATATCAAAGTTTTTTGTCAGCTCTAAAAGAATTGTCCAGGTATCCATGAACTAAGTTGTATGCAAAGAATTTAATATGTTGTTATTGCCTTTCTTCTTGTTATCTTTATGACCTGAGTTTTCCTAACTAGACGATCACACTTTAACTGGTTTGATGCTATTTGAACTGATACATACACAATGTAGTTCCTCTCAGTATTTTGCTAGATTACTTAAATCCATGACTGTCAAGTAGGATTCAACTTAATGTAGTCGCATGTGGAATGTTATCCCTGGTCTTTGTAGAAAGATAATGACAAAATAAACAACATTAACCTTACAATAATAAATATTTTTACTTCTACCCTCGTTATGTTGCCAAATTTACATATTGACATTTTTACTTATAAGTCAACCAGTTGCCGAACTTACTTATTTACTTTTTTACTCAGCCTCATTTTGTTAGTCTAATTATTTGATGGATTTCATCTGAACTGTTATCTTTCCTCAATGGGTTTCAAAGTGAGACAAGAAGTTAGAAGTTTGAAACTTGGCGGCTTTGTAGAAAAATGGCAAACAGCAAATACGAGTATGTGAAGTCATTTGAAATGGAGGACAAATTAATGCCATGTACATGGATCGTTCTACGAATAGACGGTCGTCATTTCCACCAGTAAGTTCACTTCACCTATATATATGAACAGTGTTTTGAATTGTGAAAAAATTTCAAGGAAGAAAAAAAAGATTCATCAATAAGTTCAGTGTTCAAATTAAGCTCTCTGAAAGAAGTTAAGATGTGTATAATCTCAGCCTCTAATTGTTAAAATAATATTTTAAAAGAACCTAAGACATATTAAAAATGTAATCTTGATCATTTCAATGGTCCGATGTAGTTGATAGGAATGAAAATTCTGAAGTCTTGATTTTGTGGTTGTTGTTTTAGGTTCTCTGATAAGCATGAATTTATAAAACCAAACGATGAGCGAGCTTTGAAACTGATGAATGCTTGTGCAGAGGCGATGTTTGAAGAGTTTCCAGATATAGTCTTCTCATATGGAGTTAGTGATGAGTACAGGTAATTTTGTGAGTTGATTTTATTGTTTCTATATTATTTCGGTGTGTTTTCTTGTGATATTAGTTTCTTATATGCTTGTTATTATTTGGTTTTCAGCTTTGTTTTCAAAAAAACATCAGAATTCTACAATAGGCGATCCAGGTTTGTGACCAATCCTTTTCACTGTTCACTGTTTACTGTTTATCTTGATTTTAGTGTTTCCTTGAGAATATATTTTCTTCACCTAGTATGGTGTTGATTTTTTCCTTATTCAGTTTTTCCTTTTCCTGAGTTTTGCAGCAAAATAGTTTCCATCACCGTTTCTTTTTTCACATCTGTCTATGTCATGAAATGGAAAGAATTTTTTCCGGACAAAGATTTGAAGTCCACACCTTCTTTTGATGCTCGTACCATTTGCTACCCCTCCACTAAGATTGTTCGAGACTATTTGGCATGGAGACAAGTAGATTGTGAGTATTTAATAAAACCATCTTGCGTTTGAGACTGACTGTTCTACGTGTCAGATGAATTTTGATTTTCATCTTTTAGGTAAGGGTTTTTCATCCCAATAGACTATGAACTTGCCAGCGTATTTTCTTTTGTAGGTCATATTAATAATCAGTACAACACTTGTTTTTGGAAGCTGATTGAATCTGGAAAGACCAAAAGTGAAGCTCAAGATAGATTAAAGGTAACAAAATTTGAAAATTGTGTTTAATATGCATATTATGACATGAAAGTTTTAGTTGCTCTAATAAATATGGGCTTCTTTTTAGGGATCATAACCCTTTAGTTTGTTTTATGTGTTTCCTAAATGAACTGTTTCTTTTTCATAGCTTAAGATTTCAATAAGGTTTCTTTGACTTAATTTAGTGGATATCGTCTTGTAGGGTACTCAAACACAGGATAAAAATGAAATTCTTTTCCAGCTTGGTGTAAACTACACCGAGCTACCACCCATATTTCGTAAAGGATCCTGCGTGTTCAAGGACAAGGTAAATTCTTATTTCGTATCATCACTTAAAAACCAATTCTTACACTTGTTTTACAGATGCCTGATGATGTGTTGCAATCAGGTAAGTTCTTATTTCGTATACAATTTTTTTAAGGATGTCTGGTGATATGTTACAATCTCATAAATGTTTTGTTGCTTTTTATATTCAGGTTGAGGAGACAGTGAAGTACAATGAAGATGGAAAGCCAGTCAAAAGACTAAGAAATAAGGTGATTGCCGACCATTGTGATATTATTGGTGACAAATTTTGGAATGATCATGTGAACATCCTCAAGGAAGACTAAAAATCATCATAGAGTACATCAGCAGAAGGATGACAGTTAGCAACACGCTTTAAATATGAAATTGCGAGTAATTCCATTCCATGAGGTATTTTCCCATTGATGAATTGTTCTGTACCTCTTTGTTTTAGCAGTTTAATTTGTTTCTGAGTTGATCCTCAATTTAACCATTTCAGCTTCTGTTTTGTCTGGGTGTGCATAACGCTGTGCTGGCAAAGGTTCTTAAACATGGGCGAGGTTGATTTGTTAAGATGAAATGCGCAGTCTGTTTTTCTTTCTTTAGGACTATGTTGTTTGTTTCTATCGAGAATTATTTTTGTTTTTGGAGAACTAGTGATAACTTATAGTTGACTGTTTTGAGTCTCATTTTCTTGAAAGATGCTATTAAAAGATATGACAAACTTCTATTACAGTTTCAACTTTCAATCGAGAATTACTTATTACATCTGTTTTTTCCATTTACTTAATTGATGTATATAGACAAACTGCATAATTCCCCTTAAATCATTGTTATAGATTAGAGTTAGTGGTTGTGATGTACAACTCGGTGGTGTTAAATGGGGAGCTAATAATGATGTTACCGGGTGGTGGAATAATCCTCCAGAGTTCATTAGAACGCCGATGGGAATCGATAGATCATCTCTTCTTATTTTCAGATTCCAGTTATTGGTAAAAAGCAAAAATTGATTTTTGTGTTTGTTTTTCTTTCCTATTTCTCAAGAGGTCGGGCTTCATTCCTTTTATATTTTGATTTTTTTTTATACCATTCGCGCCAAAAAGAGGATAATCCTTTAGAATAAATTTCCCAACAGAGCAACACCATTGAAATTGAAATCGAAATCGAAATCGAGGATGATGGAATAAAAAACATACTTACAAATATGGGAATTAGCCAATGGAGATTCTGCAAAGCTCTTTAATGGATGATTTTAAAGGAGGAAAGAAGATAAAAGAGTGCTAAGATATTTGTTTGTAACATGGAAGATGAAATTGAATGAACTGAAATTTGTATCCACATGTCTTTTGATTTGTTTGTAACAGATTTATTAAGTTCCGGTTCTTAAAATTGAACCAATTAACAATTTTAGTTCCCGTGGATAGAACTGATTGGCAAAATGATGCTTCCTTGAAAAACTTATAATGTATAAACAAAACTAGTGACAAATAATCAAGGTGAACTTACCTACTATACAAAAACTCCTCCCATATTTTTTGTTAAAAATAAAAATCATTTAGAAAATAATAAATTTAAAAACCCCATTTCTTTTAAGAAGTGTTAATTTTAGTTTTTAGTTTTTTTTTTAATTCCATATATATAATAACCGTTTTAAAAGGAAACAAAATTTCCTCCCATATTCTCTTCTTCTCTTCCAAAACATCTTCTGCGCTTCGTCTGTTTTTCTAAGAAAATTTTCTGAATTTTTTTTCGATTCGTGTTTCAGGCATTTTCTCTTATTCTCTTCCTCTCAATCACTAAAACCAAATCTTCTCTTCTTCTCAATCTTCTCCAAAAACGCAGCTATCTTCGTTTAATTTGAGGAACAGAACACTAAAACCTAGTTCTCTCGTTTTTGTTTCAGTTTTATCGAAGTACAGATAATCGAAGAACATCCTTTTTGTTTCAGTTTAATCGAACATCAGAAGACAAAAACTCATCGGATCTCGTTTTAATCGAAGAACAGAACACTAGTTACTAGTAGTTGAATCAACAATCAGGTAATTTTGATCTTTATGATTTTGTTTGTGTTTTAATTTTCGAGTTTATATTTGTAAATTGATCATATTCTTATTTGCTGAAGCATTTGTTTTAGTTGTTGAATACGAGTTTAGTTCTTTGTTGTTCTCATTCATCTGATACCAAAATTCAATTTTAATTTTAGAGTTTATGTTGATTATGAAACTCCAATCTATTTGTTTTTATGATTTCTTTTTGTTGATTTTCTTATTCAAGTCTATCGAATTTTCTTATGATGTTGTTGTTCTTGATATTCTTACTACTGAAACCTTTTTTGATTTCATACTTTTGTCCTGTAGATTAACAAATTTGTTCTTGTTGTTTATTTTCTTATTCAAAAATATGTTGTTGTTGTTGTTGATATTCTACTACTGAAACCTTTTTTGGTTTCATACTTTTATCATGTAGATTAAAAAATCTGTTGTTGTTGTTTATGTTGTTATTCAAAAATATATTGTTGTTGTTGTTGATATTCTTACTACTAAAACTTTTTTTGGTTTCATACTTTTGTCCTGTAGATTAACAAATCTGTTGTTGTTGTTTATGTTCTTATTCAAAAATATGTTGTTGTTGTTGTTGATATTCTTACTACTGAAACCTTTTTTGGTTTCATACTTTTATCCTGTAGATTAACAAATCTGTTCTTGTTGTTTATGTTGTTATTCAAAAATATGTTGTTGTTGTTGTTGTTGTTGATATTCTTACTACTGAAACCTTTTTTGGTTTCATACTTTTTCTTGTAGATTATGGAATCTGTTCTTGTGGTTATATCTCAAAAAGAGGATACGTTATCGTTTCGTATTGGTCTACAAGCATCTCTTTTTGATTTGAAGGGTAGTATATGTTCAAGGTGGTGTCAATTCTCTGTTCTTTTTATAGAAATTTTCCATATAGTTGGTGAAACAGCAAAAGGTTATCAATTGTGATTTTGATCTCCAATCGGTTGCTGTATTTACTGTTTTTAATAAGCTTCCATCTCTTGAGTTACACATAAGGGATAAAGATGAGTGTTGTAGTTTTAATTCAGGAACTTCAGTAGTTATACCTTTTGAACAACGATGAAGTTCAGGAATTGTATCTTTTGAGAAGCCACGAAGTTTAGGAATTATACCTTTTGATCATGTAGGACTTAAAAAATTTAGTTGATTATGATGTCAGTAATAAAGTTAAAGAACCTTTGAAGTCTGCAATTTGGTTAGGAATTTTTCAGGGTGTCCATCAGGTGTTTATGCTAGTTGTTCAACAAGTTCGTTCTGATTTGTTGAAATATCATGCAACATCTGGGTATTCATTCAAGATGACAAGGAATGAGAAGTTGAGGATTAGTGCATGTTGTGCTAAGAAGGAAGAAGAGAAATGTGAATGGCATATATATGTTGTTTCTATTGATGGTGTTGTAGGTAGTCCTTTTATTACCAAGGAGTTAAATAAGAAGCACACTTGTTGTGGTAGAGTTGTAAACAGACCACATGTGACGAAGAAATTAAGTAGTAGCTTGATTCTTGACTTTCAACACCAACATTCTCTTCATTTACAACACCAACAATCTCTTCACTTGCAGAACCAACATTCTCTTCATTTCTAACACCAACCTGGAGTTCAAGATCAATATACTCTTCAACAGGAATATCTTCTTCCTCTATGCGCTGTACCAAGCGTTCTTTTTGTTCAGTATATGGATACAAGAATGATCCTATATGGTGACCCACATTCATCTGCAGAACACAAGGAACATGATGGAACTTCTTTTTATTTCATTTGGAATAAGGTGTAGTTAAATAAAGAATGGAATTTTTTTTATTGAAGCAAAAAAAATGATGGAACCTTTTTGGTTCCATCATTTCTTTTCATCTGGAATTTTTATACTGAACTAAAAAAAATGATGAAACCTTTTTTGGTTCCATCATTTTTTTTCTTCTGGAATTGTACTGAACCAAAAAAAATGATGAAACCTTTTTTGGTTCCATCATTTTTTTTCTTCTGGAATTGTACTGAATCAAAAAAAAATGATGAAACCTTTTTTGGTTCCATTATTTTTTTTCATCTGGAATTGTACTGAACCAAAGAAAATAATGGAACCTTTTTTGGTTCCATCATTTTTTTTCATCTGGAATTGTACTGAAGCAAAAAAAAATGATGGTTATTTTTACCTTTGAGAAATTTCTGGTTTATTGCTAAGATCATCCAAAGTGTTCATCACTGCCTTACATATTCCATCTAGGTCCCATGTAACGAACCTTGCGTACATCTCGGTACCAGCCTGTCTTAAGGTGATGTTTGTCATCTCGGCAAACCAATACTGTAAAAAAGAATACACAACATTCAAATTAGTAATCAAACTTGGGAATATGATGAAACCAATTTAGGTTTCATTAATACAGACATTAAGTGAAAAACACCAACATTGTTGGTTTTCAAGCACCAACAGTGAAAATGATGAAACCAATTTCGGTTTCATTAAAATAGACATTTAAGTGAAAAACACCAACAGAGTTGGTTTCAAGCACCAACAGTGAAAATGATGAAACCTTTTTTGGTTTCATTAAAATAGACATTTAAGTGAAAAACACCAACATAGTTGGTTTCAAGCACCAACAGTGAAAACGATGAAACCAAAACTGAAGTATGAAACAAATGGAATTGAACCTTTCTTTCTTTTCAACGTAAGTATGAAACCAAGGATTTCGAAATAAATGAAACCTAAACCTAACAGATGATGAAACCTAAACCTAACAGATGATGAAACCAATACTGCGAAACCAAAAATCGTTGATGCATTTTTATTTTGAAACATAAATAATCACTGAGAACAACAAAACTTTGATTTTACCTTTTATGGGTCTTGTTTCTTCACTGTTTTATTAATTTTTTTCTCGACCCTTCCATCTTTCTTTTTGTCTTGTTTTTTCACCATTTTGATATTTTTTTGATTTCATGTTGAAATTGTTACTGATGATGATGATCAGGACTCAGTGAAGCTACTGATGATGTAGATGAAGATGATATTTATCGACAACAGTTTACAAATGATTGAAACCAAAAATTGATGAAAGAAATGAGATGATGATCATGATTCACTGAAGCTACTGATGATGAAGATGAAGATATATGATCGACAGCAGTTTCCCAAAGATTGAAACCGAAAAAAAAGTGAGATGAAACCGAAAGTAATGGGAGAATAGGAAGTTGTTGAAGTGGGTAAAGGGGGTAACTGTTAAAATTGAATGACGGATTTAATGTTCAGGCCGTTTATTGGCTTGGGCTTATAATTGGGTTTAGTTTATAAGGAAGGGTATTTTAGGAAGTTGATAAAAAATTGGATTTTTGTTAACATTTGTTTTTGTTGGGTTTTTTGTAGTATGATAGTGACACTCTTGGGCTTATAACCCGCAACCTGATGTATACAAGCATTTTATCTCAAAAAACCAAGTTAAAGCTGGAAAATTTATGGTTTATTCACTAGCTTACGATCTAAAATAGTAACATATTATTGGAAAGCCAACAAGAAATCTGGTTAATATGTTTTAAAATTTTAAGAAGACATCACGAAAAATAGTTGAAATCATCCAAAATCTATCAACGGTGTTTTGTGACAGAGGCTAAAGAGTCATTTCGAATTTTGACCCCAAGTTAAGTCTCGTTTATTCTCTTATGGATGTGTCCACAGATGACTGACAGAGCATTCTTCTACAACCAAGAATTACTCTGTTCACTCTTTTTCTTTTTGTTTCCATCTCTGAGAGACCAACCCTGATTTTTTATCCTTGTAGTTGAAGCAGTCTCCGGACGAACATATAACTTGGTTCAAGTGAAAATTGTTCGTGCTCAACCTTCCGTAACTCACACTAAACCGTCTAAAAACCCATCTCTACTCCTTCACCCAATTTTAGGTACCTACAGGGTTAAAATTGGACAAATGATAATTCACTATTATGGTCGTATTTGGTTGGTGTGTAACTAGAATGTCAGAAAACTAAAATCATTAAAAGGGATTCCTAGCGACCATATTTTGATGGTATAAGTGAGTGTAAAAATGATAAAGCAATTGAAGTGTATACAGAAGTCATATTAGAGTTACAAAAAAAATTAAGTGGGTCAATCTAATCAATATTGAGGTGTATTTAACGTAGAAGAGTTGACATAAAAACAAAAAAATCATTCTTAACAGACCGCTCATTTAAGCGACTCTAAATCATGTTTCCTGAAATGAGTAGATAAAAATCATTCGAAAATAACCTTTTTTTTTACTTTTTTTTAATTATAATTTTAGTTAAAATATATGGTAGTAGTTGTCATTTTACCAATTTTCCGGTTTTAAAAACACGGCGATTTAGTGGTGCATACTCTCGCCAACCACACTGAGCTACACAACATCCACACTTGGAGGATCTCCCCAGCTCTTCCACCATGCATTTACTCATGTTGGACCTCAATTTTCTTTCATGTTTTTTTTTATCTCTATTTATTTGTATTTGTTTCCATTTATGATTACTAAAAAACTAATATCATAACCAAATATATTTATTATTTATAAAACTTTATAAATAAAATTAAATCAACAATAAAAAATTATTAATTAAAATAATTACATATGGTAATTGAGTAAAATAATATACTATATTTATTTTTATCTAATCAGGTCTTCTTAAATCTGGATACTGTTAAGTTCTCTTAATCTTTTTTCTCTCATTAATGTTTTTTTTCGACCCCTTTTTCTGTTTTTAAATTTGGTATTTATAGGATTTTACTAGGGTTCCACTTAATTTTATCTTTCCAACTATTTAATCTTATTTATATCATGTTAAGATGCTTGTTACGCACACTTTTTATATATTCCGCAGGGTATGATGCGGGTCTTTCTTGTCTTATTTGATTTTATGCTGGGTGAATCGCATCCTTGTTACGGTCTCGTTTTTTTTTTTATCCAATTAGATCATTCCACGTGAGCTTTTTCATAAATATGATGCGGACATATAGAGTTGTGGACCGTACAATTTTTTCTATGTTATTGCATGTTCGACACGTGGCTTCTGGGAACAGTGTGTCATGTTTTGACTCTTTTGTCTCGCAACTTGCATGATTGAGACGTGTCTGTCATGCAGTAAGGGTGTCAGTTCTGTACCACCTGTCACGTCTTAATCAACAACTGTCTGAATTTATTCCAACCGTTGATCTTCGTTGAGATACAAGATTGTCTGTTGAGTCTTGATTTGGTACTTCTCATTTTATCATAATCTGATGCTCATGTGTTGGAATTTTGACACGTTTACGGTGGAGATTGGGTATTCACAATTTGCTCCTTTTTCTTTTGTATTCTACGTATGGTGGAATTTTGAAAGAAAAATTTATCATATCCTTTCAGTTATTGTTTTTATTCTCTGTCTTCTTTGTCTTCTTCTACATAAAGTTTTTGCTTAACTTCATTCCTTTTCAGAAAATTTTTCTCAGAGATTTCTGGAATCTGATTAGTCCAGTATTTCTGTCTCGATCTTCTCTTTCAATCAAAGATTTCTTTTCATTGAGATTGGGTACCCTTTTTCTTATGAGTTCAAGCCTTCTTCTGATAAGATTTTTGATTTCACCATTGTTGCAGATAAGAATTTCTTCATTTTCTGGTTTTATTTGAACTTTGGTTTTATGATTTGCTTGAAAAATGATGATAATGATGTCAATGATCAAATTGCTTGAAAAATGATGATAATGATGATCCTGAAATATTGATTTGTGTCAGTTGAACTTCTTGACTGAACTTTAATGGTCAATAATGGTGATGATGATCTTGTTTATAGCTTTAATTTGTCGATTTTTTTTCTTGAACTTTGATGATGAACAATCATAGCCCTAATAAATCTATGGCTCTAATCTTTTGATTTTCTCGAATAGAGAATTGATTATCCGCTAGTATTCATGTTTGATTAATATCTTGATTACTTTCTGTTGGTAAAAAAAAATGATAATTTTGAAGAACTTCTGGTTGATATCTGTTTGTAAAGTTATCTATGATTAATCTACTCTTTACTCTGTTCTTGATTTTCCCATGTTCATTATCAAAGTTCAAGATGAGTCTGTTATTAATTGTTCTTGCCCCTATTTGATTGTTTGTAAACAAAATTCATCATGTCAGGAGAAAAAGATAGTAGTGTGTCTAAATCTGTCCCGCACCAAAGTAAGCAACCTTCATAGAAGAAAACATCTCGATATTTTGCGGAAAAACCAAAGGCTGGAGGAAAATCTGGTCCCTTAGATCCTCATCCCCTTAATGTGATTCATCCGCGCAGGCTTTACCAAACGTTGCAAGTACAGTTAATGATGCGGCCAAGAAAACTTCTTCCCTCTGGAATAAGCGGGTCAGTGATAGTTTAAGTTTCAGATTTGAGGATCTTAATGAGTTTAAGAGAAAACATAATCTGAATGACTTCAAAGTTTATTTTTATGAACCTGTTGAAGGTGATGAAATAACGCTTGATATGATAAGGATGTTTCTATATAGTGCGGATAAATTGTTGATAGCTGCGGGGTATTGGATGCAGGTTTGGAGCTTTCTTTATACAAGAGTGAAGATTTCATTTTAGTATGAAGTTCTTTCGGGTCGTAGCAAAATAAATGATCATTATGCGGGCTATTCTGTAGCTCTGTATAATGGAAATTGATGGTGTGTATTAAATGAATGTCATAAACGCAACAAAGGGGAGACAAATCTCAAAATCTATATTCCCAATCCTATGAAGCGTAAATATTATACCGTAGAAAGTTTCCATGATACTTATGATGATGCTATGGCTGCGAATAATTAACATAAATAGAGGATTGGCCCGGGCCGTAGAGGTGGTGAGGATTTTCGTCTGCTTTAGAAAATTAATAATTCCAAGTTGAAATTTATTCCTGGAACGCAGCAGATTTTGAAAGAAAAAATTCATGATGATCATGATTTCAGGTGGTATCGTACCCCTCTGGTAATTGAAGGTCCCTGGATTTATTATTTTGTACAGGATACTGTGATTCACAACCTTACTCCTGGTCCGCATATTTATTGTCCATGATAATTAAATTTCGATGGTTTTTCTTTCCAGTATGATGAAAGGGTACGTACGAGTCTAATATTTGGTTCTTATGTTTAACTTCCGTTTTTAAATTACTTAATTGTGGTTGTCTTATACAGCCTCGAGTGGAAGATGATTCTGAGAGTGATGCGGGTAAGAAAAGAAAAGTTGTTGCTGCAGAACAAAGGTATTAATTATCTAAATGAATTTTGTATATCATATTGAGATTTTATTTATTTACTGGATTTTCTCCTGATTGATTGGGTATTGATAGGATCGAAAAAGGACCAAGGTTGCACCTCGTACTTCTAATGAGAGTGAGGAGGAGGAATCCCTGATACCATTAGTCCTTCTCCAAAACAGATTGAAAGAGATGAAGGTTTTGGTTTTGATGATGATGAGTTTGAAAAAGATGGTGAGGAACAAGATGTTCCATTTCAATAAATAAATCAAGACAGAGCATTTGATCAAAACATTCTTGAACCGCAAGGTGTTTTTACCGAGCCGCAAGGTGTTTTTACTGTGTCTGCATAAACCCATGAGCCTGAGGGCCAATATGCTGAGCTTGGATATATTTCTGTTTTGTTAGAGTATGGTATGGGTATTGGTACGTCTACTTCTAGTGCTTCTCAATTTTCATTTCCTCTTCAATTCTCACCTCCTTTGCTTGAAGAAGATTGGGTTATGCAATCTGTTAGTGAGGAAGAAGGTTCATCTGATAAGGGGGAACCTGAAGTAACTACCACAATTATTACTGATGAAGGTGGTAATAAAGTTACTTCAGATATTGATAAGGGTAAATAAAAAATGGAAGATGAAGGCCTTACAGATGAAAAAGAGGAAGAAGCCTACCGTTGGTTTATGTCAAAGAACTTGCTTTCTGTTCCGCATAATTTTTAACCCATATACATTGATTCTGATGCGGTAGCATTTTTGTGTGAATGTATGTGATCTTCCCCTTATGAATCAGTGAGAAAAGCTTGGATAAAAGATCAAGGCAATCCTGTCCGCTCTTCCTTTGATATTGATCTTCCTTCTTTTTTTGCGGATTTAATCGCTCTTACGGATGGTGGAGCATATTCTTCCTATCAGCAAGCTATCTTGCAGGTATTTTATTTTTTTATTTCTTTTATTTTTTGACTGATTAAACAAAAATTGTAGCTTGCTCGTGGTCAAAATGTTACGTATGTTGCGTACAGATTTTTTATGGGTCAATCAATAAAGATGGAAACAAACTATAGGAAAGTAGAAGCAAAATTGATAAAGGCTGAAGAAAAAAATGCTATCTTGCAGGCATAGTTGTTACAGAAGAATGTTGCGGTACAAAATACAAAAGAACTGAAGCGGGAGAATGAGATTCTTCGTCAGCAATTATTGGGTCTTCAGAACAAAGGTTCATTCTTTTTCTCTTGTTATTTTCTTCAATTTATTTTTATTTTTCTTTAAATCATACTTTATGGGATCAGCGGGGGGTTCAGATCTTATAAATAGAATGCGTAATAGAGACAAACATCTTACGGATCATGTAATTAAAATTAATAAAGAGGATGTGGAGATCAAGGAAAGATGTAACAAGTTGGTTGCCAAGTTGAGTCGCGCAAAGTCCACATATGAAGTATCGTTTATTACATGTGGACGTTCTCCGTAAGAAAAAGGAATATAATGTTGTTGTCTCGTGGACCAAAGATAGTGTTACTAAGGCGTGGGTGCGAATAGAAAAGATTGGAAAATAAGACCCGTAGGCTCTATGCGGAACATAGAAATATTCTTGCGGAATTTTCTATTTCCGGGTCATTCCATGATTCTCAATATTCTTCTTATGTTGCTCAACTCGTTAAAGATAGAGATGATACGGTAGTGGATGCTCATGCCAAGGGAAATGCACTAGTAGAGGCTCGATCAAAAATTTATAGATTGTCAGAAGTTGTTCGTTTGCGTGAGAATGATATTTATCGCTTACAAAAAGGAATGGAAAAGTTTACAAATGAAATAAATCAATTACGGCATGAAGATTCATTGAAACAGGTAGAGTTGGGTCGATATAGTCAAGATCTTCACCGTCTTACTGACAATTATCAAAAACTCTCAAATGAATATGATTACCTTGATGATGCTCGAGATGCAATAGTTCATGAACTAGAAGAGTCTAAATTCCTCATAAAAGGTATCTTATTGTATTGCATAATTGCAGTTTTGTACAATTTCTTAATTACTTGATCTTTTGTTTTATATTATATTATAGGCTTCGAGGAAAAACTTAGAAATGCGACTTCAAGAGTTAAAGAAGTTGAGGGACAACTCAATACTTCCAAAGCTAGAGTTAAAGAAGTTGAGGGGAAACTCCATCTTACGTCCACCAAATCAGAGGAGGTTGAGGGACAATTGAAGCTCGCAACTGCCAAAATTAGTGAAGTTGAAGGTCAGCTTAAACTTGTAACTATTAAAGCTGATAAGGCTGAAAGAGACCTGAAGCTTGAGACTGCTAGAGCTGATAATGTTGTGCATGATTTTTCTGTCCAACAAGGGAAAACAAAATATTGGGAAACACGAGCTATTTCATTGGATGTAGGATCAAGAGAAGTTGCATATCAAGTGAATGAATTAAATTGTGGGCTTGAAAATGCACGTGCCAAAGCTGTTTGGCTAAAAACTGAAGCTGTTATAGGGGTAGATAAAGCAACAAATAACACTTTAGATAAAGTGGAGGAGGATGGCTTACCAAAAAATATGTTCGTAAATAAATTCCAAAATATCCTTCTCCAAATGTTAACCCTTCCGCCCCCCAGTAGTTTCTTTTCATCTTTTGGTACGCATGTGAGTTTCTTTTTGATCTGTACAGTGTAGCATCTGCAATATATTTTGGATATATATACATATCAGTAGTGTGTTTTAATTTCAGAAATATATGCATTTAATTGAATTTTGTAATGAGTGTATGAATTGAGAAACTACAAGGTGAAAAGTATAGCTTGAGTTACCTTTGAGGGCACAATCACATGATCAACTTCACCTTGGCCAAAAGGAAGTTAATAGTGCGGTCCCAATTGTGAAAGCAATATGTTCATGGAATGATTGTACTTGTTTTCACAATAAGTAAAATGTCATGTTAGGCATATCTTGCTTACAAAATATCCATTGGTCTACACTCATAGACATCTACATGGATTTTCTAGAGAGATAGCATTTGTCATGCTTTACCTAGTATGAAGCGATGTGATTTATTAGCACATTATCATGATACTGAAGTTGTTATTGCATGATCCATCTTTATTTTTCTTATGGATAATATGGTTTGAGGTATTGTGCGTTCCATGGATGTCACAATACTTCTCCGTTCATGTTCCGCAGATGGTTAACCCATGTCCCGTAATATCTTGAATGATGTAAGGTCCTCCCTATGTTTGTGCAAATTTCTTTGCCTTTTTATCTCTTTGGTATTCCGGGATTTGACGTAACACATATTTCCCTTCAACAAAGTTTCGCAACTTCACTTTCTTGTTGTATTCTCTGGCCAATTTTCTTTGATAATTTTCCATTTTTTGGAGTCTCTCTTCTTTCTTCTAAATCATAAACATTAAATCTATATTCAAATTATTTTCCCAAGATTCTGTCTTTGTAGTTGGTAAAATGATTTCTGTGGGAATAACTGCTTCTGCTCCGTAAGTAAGAAGGAATGGTATTCGCCAGTTGCTTCTCTCCTTGATGTCCACCTAGATTCTTTTTAAAATTCATAGCAATGGTTTTATTTTTTGGTTCATCTTGACCATTACTTTGGAGATAAATAGGAGTGGACTTATTCTTTTGAATATTAGATGCTTCAAAAAGCATATCAATATTTTTTCCTTGTAATTGTTGTCCATTATAAGAGACTATAGCCACTAAGATTCCAAATATACAAATTATATATTCAAAGAATAATTTAAAGACATCAGTATCTCTGATCCGAGCTAGAGCTTTTGCTTCGACCCATTTAATGAAATAGTCAATCAGGTATTTTCTTTTATGTGTGCCCTCCACTAATGGTCCAATTATATATACTTCCCACTTTGCAAATGGCCATGGAATTAGTATAGAATTGATTTTTATTGCAGGAGCTTTGGTCATTTTAGCAAAGCGTTGACATTCTTCACATCTCCTTACAAGGTTAGTGGCATGTTTGTTCATGTATGGCCAATAATACCCTTGCATTCTTGTTTTAAGCGCAAATGAGCGCCTTCCACTATGATTTCCCACATCCCCATAATGATATCATTGAGAATGTGTGGTTCCTCTTGTCTTGTTAAACATCAAAGTAATGGTCCAAGAAATGATTTACGGTATAAAATTCCAACTCGCAACTGATAATTCGCAGACTTGGATTGAATATTTCTTGTGTCTTTTGTATTTGCAGGCAAAATTCCGTTATGCAGATATTGATATAATGGGAGCTTCCAATCTTCTTCAGATAGTGATTTGTCTTCTGATCTATGCAGAAGAGTTGCATCATCTATTATGGCCTCATCTTCAAGGTCTTCATCTATTTCTTCTTCTACATTTTTAACTGATTGTACTTTGATTGATGGTTCATTTATTCGTCCAATTTTAATTGCTGAGGTGCTTTGATCTTTCAACATTGAAGAAATATATGCCAATGTGTTAGCATGACGATTTTTGTCTCAAGGTAAATATCGGAAAATGATATTCGGGATTTGAGATGTTAATTGTTGAACTAGGTTCTTGTATGCTATCAAATCTTCATCAAATGTTTGGTATTTTATTCAACTTTTCGAATCACTAATTGTAAATCATTGTGATCCGAACATCAGTTATTCCCAATTCATTGGTGAGTCTGAGTGCATGAACTACAACCTCATATTCCACTATGTTATTTATATGCTCCTCAAATTCTAAGCGGAATGCATGCACCATTCTATCTCTAGTAGGAGTAGTAATCACAATTCATATTCTCGCTCCATCTTTATTTCACGCTCCATCTTTATTTCGCGCTCCATCAACAAATACTCCCATCTGTGGGAGTTAACAGAATCTAAAACGTCTTGCGGATCATCTTCATCATCTTTTTCCCCCGACATATTTTGAATTTCAGATCCATTATCTAACGGCAAGTCCACAAGAAAATTTGCTAAAACTTGTGATTTTTTTGAAGTTTGTATCTCGAACAAAATGTGGAATTGTTCCAATTGTGCATTCCGTTTTGCAATTCTTCCTACTTTTCCCGTATTTTTTATATAGATTCTTTTGGAGCTTTATTTGGTACCCGAACATAATATGTTAATAAACAAGTTCGGATGTTTTGTGTGGCAAAAACTAATGCAAGCACCAGTTGTTCAATTTTGGTATAGTTTCTTTCGGCAGGGTTAAGAGTTTTGCTGATGTAATACACTGGTTTTTCCACTTTCTCATTTTTTCGTACCAATACCACACTTACAACATCTTCTGTTGCAACTATGTAAAAAGCAAACACCTCTTCTGGCTCTGGTTTTTGTAATGCTGGTATTGTTGCGAGATAAGATTTGATATTTTGAAAGGCTTGCTCATACACGCGCATCCGTTTTCTTGGCCCTCTCTGATTTTCATTCCATTCAAATCTGATCCTCTTCATTAAAGTATCAAAAATTGGTTTACATTTGTTAGAAGATCTTGCAATGAATCTGTTAAGCGCTGCTAAGCAACCATTCAATTTATGTATTTCTTTGACATTTCTCGGAGATTGCATATTAACAATTGCTTGTATTTTGGCCGTTTTAACTTCAGTACCATTTTTAATGACCAAGTATCCCAAAAATTTCCTGATGTAACAGACATTTGTAATTCGTGGTCTAATCAGACAGCAGGTTGCTTCAAACATAGGAGTTGCTAAAAGTAAAATAAGGGAAAAAGAACCTATTGTATGGGAAATACTTCAAGAAGTTATGCAAGGGCATCCTGTATTGCTGAATAGAGCACCCACTTTGCACAGATTAGGCATACATGCATTCCAACCCATTTTAGTGGAAGGACGTGCTATTTGTTTACATCCATTAGTTCGTAAGGGGTTCAATGCAGACTTTGATGGGGATCAAATGGTTGTTCATGTACCTTTATCTTTGGAGGCTCAAGCGGAGGCTCGCTTATTTATATTTTCTCATATGAATCTCTGTCTCCAGCTATTGGGGATCCCATTCCCATAAGCCAAAAATGAATTTATCCGGGTTAACCTTCATTTTATATCTACGCAGATCTTCAATAATTTCTTTTAAATCCTTTAGATGATCTTTTGAAAATTTTATTTTTACAAACATATCATCTACATAAAATTTCAATGTGCGGCCTATCCATGGTTTAAAAATTGCATCCACAAGTCGTTGGTATGTACCCCCGCGTTCTTTAGTCCAAATGGCATTCTGCTATAACAATATAAGCGATGTGGGGTAAAGAATGAGGTATGTTCTGATCTTCTTCAGCTAAGGAAATTTGATTGTACCCAAAATGTTCATCCATAAAATATAAAACCTCATGTCATTCAACTGCATCCACTAATTGGTCAATACTGGGGAGCGGATAACTATCTTTCGGACATGCCTTATTTAAATTGGTGAAGTCTATACAAATTCTTACACCTCCATTTTTCTTTGGTACAATCACCATGTTTGATATCCCAGTTGGGTACCTCACTTCTCGAATAAATCCTGCACCCAAAAGTTTCTTGAGTTCCTTTTCAACTGATAGATGATATTCCGGAGCTACCTTGCGTATGCGTTGCCGAAATGGGGTCGTGCCTGGATGTATGTAATTCGTGACGAACAATACTTGGATCAATGCCTGGTATATCTCCCATTTTCCAAGCGAAAATGTCAACATATTCTTTAAGTAGATTGAATAAATCATGTTCCCGTTCTTATTCCATTAAAGTTCCAATCTTGATCATTTTTGGGGACTTCTGTTCCTATATTGACATTTTTGGTTTATTCAACTGCTGAAAAACTAGGTTTGGAGGCTCCTAAAATGAAGGATCTCCCTTTAATTGTTATTCGGGTATTGATAAGCGCTTAAGTTATACATTTTTACTGCCTTATGTATATTTTCTTGTTGTCGTTTCTGCATTAATTTTAGTGTTTTTGTGTTTTTATAGGTTGTATCGGTAAAACCCGACGTTGCAAATAAATTGGCTAAATAAATTATGTTAGCTAAATTATTTTGGGATGTGGTTAATGAATTTGCAATCACATTTACGGCTGCGTATAAAAGCGAGGAGAAGTACATGTAGGCCTTACTGACGAAAACCCAACAGACACTCAGTTCGACTAGACTAATGCAGATCACTTGAGTTTTCCTTTTGATTTGAAACTCCAAATCAATTACAGTATAATACATATGATTTGTTAATGAGGTAAACTTGGCTTCTGCAAATGGGACTGCTTATAAATTTTTTTTGGTTTATTCACATCAAACCAAGACGTAGGTCAGAGAGTATTAAGAAGTGAAAGACAAAAGAAATGGGTCAGTTGTTGGTTTGTGTGGCAGATAGAAAAAGAAGTGGGTGTGTTATCAAACAGGGAAGTAAAAGGGAGTTGGGTTAGACACCGAACAGATAAAGTCTGCAGAGAGCCTGACAAATAAAAAATGAAAAGAAAGTGGACTGAAGTCTAGGCATGAGACATGGCAAGAGTAGGTCTATTCTGTTTTGGCTAGGTTTGGTCGGTGATTGGACGAATATAAAAAGGGTATAAAAGAAAAGCAGAGGGAGGAGTAATTAGGTCTGCACGGACCAAGGGGTTGGAGTTGACGCCTGGAGAGTGGGGAGTTTTCTTTTGACGGCTAAGCAGAGAGGAAGGTGGTGCTGATTCTGACGGCGGAAGAAGACGCTGATTTCGGTTTACTCTTCCCTCTTTATATTTGCTATCTATTTTGATGGGTTTTGAGAAACCCATAGCCATATCTTGCTGATTTTTGTAGCTAGGGTTTTATGCTGAAACCACATGGAGTTTAGGTTAATTGAATTGATTTATATAACAAAGACTATTATGAATTGAATATGATTAATTCTTGATATTGTATATTTGATTTAATCGAAAAATTAGTTGTCGCTTCACCGATTCTGTACGATACAGTAACTTTTGAGCTTAATCAATAGGATCAAAAATATATTGGTCTACTTATTTGATATTTCATGCTTGAGTTAAATCCTTTTATGGGGTATGCTTAGAATAACCAGGTATTAATTGAGAGCCTATAGTTAGTTTCTTATAATTTTCTCGCTAACGCAATTTGATGGTGCATGCTTGGGTTTAGTCTTTTGATATGCCATGCTTAGGGTGTCCCAGTGATATTTACGACTCTAATACATATAATAGGTGATGTCGATAGAACGAACAATAAATTGATATTCATGAATTATGTTTCACTTCCGTAATTGAATATAAATAATGGTGGATACTAACAACCCTTGTTACCGATTCTCCTATCGTTTGTACTTTATTAGTTTAATTGAATTTATTTATTTCATTCTCATTCTAAAAATCCAAAAACATCATTTCTGGTTAGTTGATTAGGAATATTGATTACATCATTTTCCCGTTCCCTGTGGGTTCGACTCGTATTTTCCTTTGTCTACTAGTTAGACGCTGTGCGATTGCGGTTATTATAAATAGGTATCTCAGAATCCTATCAGGTATGTTGTCACTTGTTCCAACCTTTGATGCATCTTCTTCTAATTTGAAATCCACATTTGCTATATTTGATAAACTTTTTCCCGCATTTTCTGTCATGTATTGATTAATTGCATCTTCCTTGGCTTTATTTTTCCTTTTTTTCTTTGTTGTCGTGTTTGGGTGCGTTCCTCATACATTTGTGTTTCTGTGAGAACGCAGGCTCTTGCTATATTTTGATCTCCTTTAATTTCTATTTCTCCTTGCGGTGTTAGAAACAACAAATACTGATGATAAGTTACAGTTACTCCTTTCAAACGATGAACCCAATGTCTTCCAATAATTGCCTTATATAGGGATGGTGTCTCTAATACACTGAATTTGGTAAGGATGTTTATTGGTCTTTCCATGACTTCAAGTAATATTTCTCCTTTTGGTTCTGAAGCTATTCCATTGAATCCATAAAGGTGTAAGTTGATCATCCTTAATCCCAATTCTTTAAAATATATCATAAAGCAACACAATAAGTGAACTTCCCCATCCATGAGAACCTTCTTTACATTTCACCCAGACAATGGTAAAGTGTGCACTAATGGGTCATTGTGTGTTTCAACTTCTTGATCAACTTCACTTGCTGAAAAGGTTAATGGTGTGGCCATCCAATCTTCCCATGTTTCTGCGATTCTACCCGAAATTTTGAAAATTTCATGGTCATCAACTCTTTTGCGTTTTCTTCTAGCAATTGTTCCATTTACAAATAGTTGACTTGATTTTGTGTGGGAAATTGTATTGATAGTTCGACTATTCTCCGAAATATTTATAGTCTTATCTAGACACGGTCTTGCTGGTGGATCAGGTAGATGAAGAAACTCTTTTCATTCTCCCGCGTCAATTAACTTTTGAACTTGTATCTTCAGGTTTCTACATTTATTTGTAGCATGACCGTAAAAACAATGATATTTACAGTAACCTTTGGAATTTTCTGTGTGCGGAGGTTGCCTTCCTTTGGACCATGACCATTCAAAATCTTGTCTATTCTTAATTGAATTTAGAATCCGAGAATACCCAGTATTGAGTTTAGTGTAAACTCGATCTTCAAATTGTTTGTTGAATTTTCTTTCACCATCTACTCTGCCCCGCTTGGAATTATTAGAAGGAGTTTCATCCGTAACTCATTTTCCGGAGCTTGATGCTGGTTCAGCAGAACTAGTTCTGTGTGTGGTTATCTGATTTTGAGAAATTGCTCTTGGATTCCGTCTTTGTACATCTTGAAGTCTTGCATGTTTCTCAATAATTACTCTCAATTCTCCTTTAGTCGTTGGATTTGCACCGTAAATATCTATGAAGAGCGGGCCCATGCGGTTTGATATCCCCATTTATAACAATTGTTAATGATATCTAGACTGATATTTCCTGTATCTTGACAGATTGACTGCCAGTGATCAGTATAATCCCGAATAGTTTCTTCGGACCATGATGCGAGAGAAAATCATTTATCCATTCCAGCATTCGCAGGTTTGTCGTATATGTATGTTTCCAGAAACTTACGGGACAATTGTACATATGAATGTATTGTTTCTTTTGGTAAATTATCAAACCAAGTTAATGCGGATCCTTTTAAACCAGATGGGAAATATCTGCACATGATGACATCATCCTGCTCCCAACGAGCCATATTTCGATTGCAATATTTTAAATGAGCTGCGGGATCTTTAGTCCCGTCATAACACTCAAAATTGGGGAGAGTAAACTTTGGTGGGATGACTGCAAATGCGAGATGTGGTGCAAGTGGTGTTCTGCTGGCTTCTTTCAATACTTCATCTAGACGTCCGCCTTCTTGTTTGTTTTTTTAATGATTTCATTTCTTCTCTCATTGCCTCTAAATCCTCTAAATATTTATTCCACTTTTTTTATCTTGCGGTGCTTTTGGCTCAAAATCATAATAATCTGGTTTATCTTGTTCATAAAAGTGATTTGTCTATTCTGACTCGGATGATCATATGTATCATCAATTGGTTCAACTATCATTATTCTTTGATTTCTGTTAATTCCCGATTTACTTTCTGCGGGTCTTTTAGAATTCACTTCATGTCTATATAGTTTTGAAATTGGTACTTCAGCATCATGTCTAACTTTATCCCTCAGTATTTGATTTTCTTGTGCTAGAAGAGTGATTGTCTCTGCATAAGCCTTTTGAGTTTTATGCATTTCATCCAATTCTCCAAATAATTGAGTAAAAGGATCAATTTTATTTTACGGTGCTTCTACGTGTGGTTGTTGTGTTGTCCTGTTGTTGTCGATTGGTTGACTAGTAGGGATGTTCGGTTCTATTATTTTATCCAGTTGTCTTTGTACTTCTTTCACTATGTTTGTCCCTTGAAATTGATTAACATTTATCGGTTCTTTTGTTTGTATCAGAATATCTTTACTTTTACTCCGTGGCATCCCGTACAGGGGTTGCAGTCCTTATTAATCCTTGCTTGTTCCTGAGTTGTGTTATTTGCGACTATCTCTATTTATTCAATCTCCTTTTGGGTGTTATTTTGTTCAACCTCGTCATTCGATTTTCCGTTTACCATCTTAGCTGCTAAACTGATTTTTTCCGTTTGACTCCGAGTTAATACTCTTAATGTTGTAGGAATTTCTTTGTTGATGTTCTGATTGTTGATTATTTCTTTTGATTTTTCCATCTCTATTGTCAGTCTAATCAAGTAAAATCAATGATTCAGGAAATATAATATTTATAATATGTGTATGAAATGATAAGATTGACTTAAAATCCAATTTAAATGCAAATTCATTTGAAATCAGTGTATAACTCTAAAAAAAATGAATTTGATTCAAATCAATACTTCATCAAGAGAAAAAGTTCAGTTTTCTGTATCGAAAATTATGAGATTAAAAATTTGATCAGAAAATCTTAAATCAACGATTGGATGATCATATTAAATATATATATCAAATAGTTTTAAGATCCATATTATAGAAATTTTAAAGTATCAATCAATGAAAAGAAGTTTTTATAACATCAGGTAGAATAAATTCCTTAAAAAAATAGGAAAAAAGGGGGTTTTCTTCATGAAAATCATATCCAAATAACTGTATAAAAGCTTAAAGGTTAACAAATTAGGAACAAGTAGAATAAATTCTTTACTAAAAAACTAATATCACACCCAAATGTATTTATTATTTAAAAAACCTTATAAATAAGATTGAAACAATAATGAAAAGATTGTTAAAAAGAGTATTTATTTAAATTGAAATGATTCCATATGATAAATGAGTAAAACAACATATTACATTTACTCTTACCTAATCAAGTTTTCTTAATCTGGATACTGTTAAGTTTTCTTAATCTTTCTTCTCTTACTAATGTTTTTTTTCTGACCCCTTTTTCTGTCTTTGAATCTGCTATTTATAGGATTTTACAAGGGTCCAACTAAATTTTATCTTTCCAGCTATTTAATTTTATCTATATCCCGTTATGATGCATGTTTCGCACTTTTTTGTATATTCTGCAGGGTATGATGTGGGTCTTTTTTATCTTATTTGATTTTATGCCGGGTGAATCGCATCCTTGTTACGGTCTCGCTTCTTGTTTTATCCAATTAGATGATTCCAAGTGACTTTTTTCATAAATATGGTGCGGACATATAGAGTTGTGGACCGTTCATTTTTTCTATGTTATTGCATGTTCGGCACATGGCTTCTGGGAACGGTGTGTCATGCTTTGACTCTTTTGTCTCACAACTTGCATGATTAAGACGTGTTTGTCATGCGGTAAGGGTGTCAGTTTTGTACCACCTGTCACATCTTAATCAACAGTTGTCTACATTTATTTCAACCGTTGATTTTTGTTGAGATACGAGATTGTCTGTTGAGTCTTAATTTGGTACTTCTCATTTTATCATAATCTGATGCTTATATGTTGGAATTTTGACACGTTTACGGTGGAGATTTATATTCACATCATTATCATAAAAACAAACAAGCAATCATTCAGTGTTTTATCTCTTCTTGGCATTCCTATCTTGAAAAAACATGTGTAAAATGTCTTTTTTAGATTTTCGATTTCTAATTCAAAACCAACTAACAACTGGAGTAACACTTCCATATTACATTTAATGTTAGTTGTAGAAATATTAGCATCATATTACATTTAGTGTTAGTTATAGAAATATTAGCAATGTTAGTCTTCACAATTGATATAATATTAACACCACCAGACCAAACCTTTTGTTAGAATCACAAACAAATAACCTACTAGCCCTTAACCTTTTTGCCTTGTTGAAAAACTGCTGTTCTATGTGATTTTAATAATCGGTTGGGGGCAGTTAACAAAAAAGAAAAAAGATGACCCCTCCTCCTTTAGTTTTAAATTTTTGCTTTCCTTTCTATCTACTTCTCATCCTCTCCCTTAAATCTAATTTGCTTTAAGTTTAATACATGATGATGAACAGGGCAGGCCCCTCTCTGATCAGAGCACTCCATGTGCTTCATCAACACTTCATCTCTATGTTGTGTTGGTTGCCCCATTGCAATATAAAGAATCATTTTCTTTTTACTATTTAAACCTTATTAGAGAAAGAGATGTGGCACGTGTAAATCCAATCATGGAGGTTCTTCTGGCACTACATGTGCATCATCTCAACTTATTGGCTAACCACTTCCCTTTACATTATTCTCTTCTTCTTTTCAATTCCAGCCATATATCCATTTATTCTCCCTTAAATCCTACGAAATTTATGCAAAAAAAAATAAAAAATGGTGCATTTTTGACCTTTCATAACACAACAGATATTTTGAACGATTAGGATGTTCATATAGGAACGTGCACATATGAGCATAAAAAAAGCTTGCAATCGTCTACTACTTAATAACAGTACCTAGACAGATGTATATATCTCACAGTAGTCAGTAGTAATACTGCTAGTAGTAGTGATCATCATCAGCAACTAAATTTTTTCTTTTGTACTTTCTAGTAGCTCTCTCTAATCTCTATACATCATATGTGAAATGAGCAACCTATCTCACTCTTGGTAATCATACTTCTTTAGTTTTCAAACCTTACTCATTTTCTTATTTCATCTTCAATTTCTAATCTTCTCTTGGGATTTTTGTTGTTGTTGTAATAATAGGTCTATAAGTGATGAATCACTAAGAAGATTTGTGCACTTTGCAAGTGAAAGTTGTATACAAGAACTTCTATCAGCTTCAGATTCAACTTGTTGTAGTAGTAGTAGCAGCAGCAAGGTTAATGGTACTAATGGTCACAGAAATCAGCACAATAGTACTAATAACAGTGATGGATGGAATAAGGTTCATAGTATAAGCACACGTGATACCGGCGTTGAGATATCGAAGCGTAGATCGGCCGGTAATTCATTTCATATTTTCCGGAGCCGTTGGCTACTTAGATCAGTCTCGCCTGAACAGTTCATAACCGTCGCCAATGCTATCGATGCCGCGAAGGTAATAATTAAAACATCGAATCCACTATAGGCTTGTTGTGTTTTCTTCCAAACTGACAAAATGAGCTTTTTTCATATCTGTTTGGCTTTTTATTATTCTTTTGGCAAAAAAGAAAAAAAAAACTTATATGAAAATATGTTCATTCATTCATTATCAGCAATGGGACTCAGATCTTGTAGAGGCTAAGTACATAAAAGATCTTGGAGAAAATCTCAGCATTATTAGTCTCAGATATGGAGATGGATCAAAACCTTTGTTTAAGAACAGAGAATTCATAGTCTACGAACGACGCGAAACAATGGATGATGGTACCCTGGTAAAATTTCATGTACCCTGACAAAATTTAGATATTTTCCTACGTCTAGAAAAAAAAAATGATATTTTATTTTTTTAATTTCGTCTATTTTTAGGAAAAATATAAAAGTATCGTTTTTCCTAGAATAAAAGAGTATCGTTTTTCCTAGAATAAAAGTATTATATTCGTATAATGAAAACTGATTAAGCAGTTAGTGCTCAATCGTATGAAAACTGATTAAGCTTAAATATTTTGGTGTTCATAAGGTGGTTGCAGTAGCTTCTCTGCCAAAAGAGATAGCAGCAGGATTGTACCCAAAGCGGAGCAATTCGATTCGAGGACTTTTGTTACAGTCAGGATGGGTGGTCGAAAGGTTCGAAAAGGAATCTTGTATGGTAACTTACGTCGTCCAGGTAAATATTGATCGGTAATAGTGTGGCATTTTTACTTGAGTTGTTAATAGTCTGGCAGGTCGGAAAACGCACCCATAATAGCGCAACATTTTTCCGATTTCTGCTTTTTCTTTCTTTCAATTATTGAATTGATTGAGTTTGGATATTTTTTTATTTTTTTTTATAAATGGGCAGTTGGATCCTGCAGGATGGTTGCCCAAGTTTTTTGTGAACAGGCTGAATACAAAGCTGGTTATGATCATTGACAAACTAGCTCAAGCTTGCCTGCAAATCAATTGAAATTTTATAGTATATACAAAAACAATACATATATTTATATGATATCAAAAGAACTATATTTGGGGTGAGGAAATAAAACCTATAGAGTGGTACTTGCAAAATTGTAAGGATGGAGATGGATTTAGTAATGTATAAGATGATGTATATATTAATAGTTTCAAAAATACTGATATATTTTAATACGAAGCATTATGCCTGTGTAAAAATATGTCTAAATCATATTAGGCATTGTCTAAGTTCTCTCTTATAAAAAAATATGTTGAACTAACGGTCATATTAATTAAAATCCCAAGAATCCAATTAATATAGTGGACTCTTATCTTTGGTTTCCACTATGTGAAACTAAAGGCTCCATTTCATTCACTAAGAGCAATGGCTATGTGGTAGAATGTTTGGACACTCTATTATTTTCAAAATGAGTGAAAATGGAGTTCAAGGAGTGATTATCCCATTATGAGAACCGGTATTTGAAGAGACTGTATAACAAAAGGTTTGTCTTATGAAGAAAAAATGATTTGGGGGGCAAACGGTTTACCGACCGTATAGGAAGAAACAACTATCATAAGACTAACCGTTTACAGTATAGAAAGAAATACTTTCATAAGACAAACAGTTTGTCGTGTTCATGTTGTTCATTTGTTGTTATTGCATAAACTAACAATTAGGAAATTTTCTAGTTGTCACATACTCCCCTCCCAATGCATTTTTACATCCCACAATTTCGGCATATCGCTTACCCGCATTTATCTTCAACGTAAGAACGCTCGATTAGTGAGCTATTACACATTCTTTTAAGGGTGGGTACTTTTAAGCAAACCTCCCAACTATCTTTGTATCCCTACCTCCTTTATCACTGGACGGTCATTTAGGGGCGGCTTAGCTGGTGATTTGTTCTGTTTCTTTATCGACGATGATGCTTATCCCCTATCGTCTCACTTGCCGACTTTGACCCCATACTTTGGGATGATATCTGGTATTTCATAGTTTTCCTTGATTAGCATCGTTCTCACGGCCCGATTCGAAACATTTGCTTACCCTAAGATGTCTAGTCGACTACTGCGCCCCAAAGCATTTCGGGGATAAACATCTAGCTCTGGATTCAAGTGGCGTTTCACTGCTAACCACAATCATTCGTTGATTCTTTAACATTAGTCGGTTCGGACCTCCACTTAGTTTCACCCAAGCTTCATCCTGGTCATGGATAGATCACCCAGGTTCGGGTCCATAAGCAGTGATAATTTCCTTACGAAGACTCGCTTTATCTACGGATCCGGTGGGTTCCCTTAACCAAGCCACTGTCTATGAGTCGTCGGTTCATGTTTAAACATGCACGCGGTCAGAGCCCTAGCTCCTCCTATTTCTTAAGAGCTTACAATTCCATGTTCTATTTTACTCGCCGATGGGGATTCTTTTTACCCTTCCCTCACAGTACTACTTCGCTATCGGTTTCCCAAGAATATTTAGTATGTAGCAATTCCGTCAAGATATCTTCGTTAGTTGGAGGAAGAATCTACACAAGTCGGATTTTTTTAGGAACATATGGAAAGAAAGTTGGATTTTGTTAGACAATGTGTAGTTGGTAAACAAGGATCGTTTTTTTAGCAAGGTACATAATCTATCACCAAATATTCAATATAATTCCACAAGATTTATTTTCGTTCAAGTAACAAATTCTAGCCAATTGAAAGGATCTTCTTATCAATCTATAAACACTTTCGATTCGATCAGTAATTAGGATTCAGAATATTACACATTGATCAATCAAAGATAAATTCAACAACTAAAAGAAAAATCGATTATTATATATCATTCTTTTCTTCAGACGGGAACGAACAGAGAGAAAACCAAGTCGATTCCCGAAATGCCTTTCTGGATATTCCTCAATGTTCCGGCTATTCATAAAACATGAGAAGTAGATGAATAATCATCTGCTTCTGGAAGAATCGAAGCAATTCTTGGGAATTCTACAAAATTAATTTGTTCCTTTTCTCCGACAGATGTACAATACTTCTTCTATGTTCGAATCAATTATTTGTTGAAGAAAGAATAATATATATATTTTGTCCCTTCCAGAATGATCGAAAAATAAAGAAAATGGCTGATATATTTAAGATAATTACTTATTTACAGAATACCGTCTCAATTCATCATATTTTATCAGATTCGGGATGTGATATGGTTCCATAGGATGAATCAGATATAGACCGTTCCAGTAAGATTTCATTCTTGAAGCAAAATCCTTTTTTTTTCGTCTTTCATCTATTCCATGACCAAAACAGGGGGTAAACGTTACACCGTGATTACGAATCAAAAGAGAGATTTCAAAAAATGGTTAATCTATTCTCTTTATCAATAACCGAGATGGATCTTGTTTCTCATAAGAGATTTTCATTTTTTATTGATTCCCACGGGTTGGATAATTTTTTTTTATTAAATAAAGTATTCAACTCCAGGGATAAATCGAAAAGGAAACCTTTCTTGGTTCTACCTCCGATTCCGACGAGTTTCCCGCCCAAAACTCGTCTCGGCGAGAAAGGTGATTTCATCTCGCTCCATGGCCGAATCCGAGAAACTCGTCGAGATCTCGGCCGAGATGAACGAGATCGACTACACTGGTCTTGACCCAATTAACTTAACCAACTTAACAGTAGTAGCACTTTGCTCTACAATTAATTTTCTAAGAGACATCAACTATGTCACATGGGAGGATATTCTTTAGGGTTTTGGTGTGACGGTCTACTGATGTGCGGTGTAGCAATACATTCACAACGGGAAACTAACTAAGTTGTGTGAACATTGTGAGAGTGAAGCGAGTAGTGGGGGTGTAACTGTCAGTCTTCCCTACGACGTAGACACCACTTCACCACGTTATCCATGTTCTCCACTACTTCCACTTTTTACGAAATCAGTATGTACAATTACTACTATAAATAGGTTATTACTCGAAATATTCAGATAATCATCTCACACTTACACAGACAAGTCTCTCGATTTGACAGAAGTTTTCTCTCAATCGATTTGACAGAAGTTTTCTCTTAGTCTTACACAGAGAATCCTTAATAAAGTAGTTTCACATTAAAAGACTAAGAATTATATACTAAAGTTTAATAACATCATACATATCATACTATGATCTCATTCTTTCTTTGCTTCCCTCCCTAAGATAAACTTTCTTCTCCCTTATGCAAAGCAATATTCAAACTATCATTTCTTAATTTAGACGAATCTTGTTCGATTTTGATCATTCGTACTCATACAAACTTCAACCTACCCCTCACTTTACAGTTATTTCTTTTTAACACTAAAACAAAGAGTATCTATCTTATGAAGATTCTCTTATTTTACTTCCAACTTACGAGGATAGCTTTAACTTTTTATGGGGTCTGGCTTATTTAACTATGGTCAAGCTACCCAACCATCATCTCATAGCGTCCACGAAAACAAATCACAAACTTTACTCAATTCTTCATCACAAGTTAAAGCCAATTCCCAAATATAATGCAATACACGTGATAAAGAAATTCGATATTAACAATAAATCTTTACACTTTTCCTGATCATCATTCATCATCGTCCTAATCCAAGTGGTTAGCAGATCTCTAGATAGATGAACCGGCTAGATTACGACTCCTCATGGACTTGAGTCAACTTTTCTGCGATTAAATAAAATTAAACAAATTTATTTCCGCCGTTATATATAATGGCGTGATTCGTTTCAGCACGCCATTATCATTTTCTTCTCTACGTTAAAAACCAGAAGAAGAAATCTCACGCTACTCTTCATCAATCAATCTCTCCGAATAATCTCTGAGAACTCACCTGGTCAGTATTCTTGATCTTCAATGTTTTTTGTTATTTGATTGTTAATTGAGATTTTGTATTTCAGAATTTTATGTAGAAGTGATTATTGTTTGAGATTTTTTTGTTGTTGTGTATAATCGATTTTTCAAAATTGAATCTATTGTATTTAGTTTACAGTGATTTCATTTTGACTTAAGAACGAAGAAGATACACTGGGAATGGAACATAGATACTGTTTTATGTGATTTCCTTCTTTTTGAGCTTTCAATGGTAAACTTTTGACCTTTTTTGATGATTTACTTTTGGGGAATTTGGATTGATGAAATGAGTGAGTTAGGATTGGACTATAGAATTTTAGATTAGTATATTTTCTTAAAGTAGATGTCATTGTGAATTGAGATGTGTGCATGTACATTGAATTAAGGTTCTTGAGCTTATTAGTCGGATTTTTGTTATCTGAGGTTGGATTTATTTGGTTTTGGAGATAGGAAAAATGCCGGAAGGGATAACAGCGGAGAATCTATTGAACAACATAATGGATACATTTGCAGATAGTGTACCAAAGCATAAAACAGTGTCATTCTTTGAGGAAGACAAAACAAATTCAGTATCATGTCAATTGAATAGACTCTTTGGACGTGAAAAGCCAGTACATCACCTTCTCGGTGGTGGCAAATGTAAGCTAAGTTACTAGTTTGTGGTACTCAGTTTTTGTATCTTGGTTATGTTGTTTCATTCATGCTTTATTGATTAATCTTATTTGATTATGTAGCTGCTGATGTGTTGTTATGGAGGAACAAGAAGATCTCAGCAAGTGTTATATCTGGGGCTACATTCATTTGGGTGCTCTTCGAATGGCTTGAGTATAACTTTTTGTCACTTGTCTTCCTTGGTTTAGCTCTTGGCATGCTTGCTCAATTTGTGTGGTCAAATGCTTCAGGGTTACTAAACAGGTAAGTTGGAAAATCATGCTTTCACCTCCACCCCTCCCCGTTGGCTAATGAATGCGTCGCAACTTATACTGATGATTGACCTCCTACAACAGGTCCCCATCAAGGCCGCCTCGTCTGGTTTTGCCTAAGGAGTTATTTGTCAACATAGCCATGACAGTCGGTGCTGAGGTAAACCGATTCTTAGGGTTTCTTCAGGATGTTGCAACTGGAGGAAACTTGAAGCAGTTTCTTGCGGTATGTGTTCAATAACACTCTTGATAGCCTTTTCTTATTCGAAAGCAAGTGGGGTAAAAACTGTCCGCAAGATAGATGTACTCCTTGAATGTGTCAAAGGCCAAAACTGACCCCTGATTTCAGTAGAAAATATTACCAGTCTCGTGATTAGCAAATATCAACAAATGTAAAATCCATTGTACACTAAAGTTCATCCTCAGTGCCATTACAATATGCATCAAATCATATATTGGTTAGTTCAAGGGTGCATTAACGTCAGCGAACATAGCAAAGCGATACCTAATCAACGTAACATTTAGTCTAAGTTGACAGTGAGAGCCCTGCTAGTTTTTCCCTGCACCTCTGCCAGTTTATGGGTTAGATTGATTCTTATTTGTGATCCGCTTGCATGTATGGCTTCCATTACATAGGTTTGCCTAGGTGAAAATTACTCTCCAAGTCGTCTTAGATTAGGATTCTATTCCTACGGGAAAAACTAGAGGCGGTTTAGGATTTTATTCCTAGTACGAAAAAAAGAGTCCTACTTTAATTAGAATGATGGCCTGAAATGTGCCATTGGGAAATACTGGAAATTTAGCGATGAAGCTTTACCGTAAAGCTCACATCACATAATTGTGCTAATGGGACCATCATCTCTGCAAGAGTTATTACTCTTAAACCCCCATGGACAACTGATGGCCTGAAATGTGCTAGTCGAAGTTCATAAAATTGTGGGTTGCTTGCTATTTCTATATCATTTTTTTTTTCTTCTTCCTCCCCACTACCACTATTTTCTAGTGAGCAAATGGTAGGTTTTACTACTAAAATATGCTACTTAAAGTTCACGACTGATGCATACTGTGCTAAACTTGGAACGAATCAGGTCGTAATGAGCTTGTGGTTTGCTGCCATTATAGGGAGCTGGGTTAATTTTCTGACAGTCCTGTATATTGGTGAGTGTCCTTGCTTCTCCTCCTTATAACTATGGACTATGTTTTGTAGTCCTCTTTGCTGGCTTCTACGTGCAGTCTACCAAGAAACTATCTGCACATGGTGCAGATGGATATAGCTGTTACTGACTATCCCATGCTAAATCTACATTCCATTTTGTCAAATACTTTTTTTCGCACTGCGTTGATGTGTATTTTTGTGTGGTATATATAGGATTCGTTGGTGCTCATACCCTACCGGTGCTTTACGAGAGGTATGATGACCAAGTCGACAATTTTGTTTATAATTTTCTCGGACAGCTTCAACACCACTACTTCAAGATGGATGCCAGTGTACGCAGCAAAATGTCAAACGGAAAGCTAAGCAGAAGGAAAAGTGAATAAACTTGGGCAGTGTATTCAATCATCAGCTAGTTTCCCTTGGCATCTCATTGTAGTTTGTGCTGTAAACTCCGTTAATGACAATGGTAACTTATCTCTGTATATGTAGAGAAGTTCATTGCAGATTCTCACAATTAAAGTAACTTCTGATTTTGGAAGATTTGTTTTTCCTTATAAATGCAGTGGTACATCAGCTAAACCAGCTCAGATTGCGTGTCGAGACTGTTTTCAAAAATTACGATACAGATCTCAAGTACCGAATGGATTCTAAATCAGCAGTCACTAGCTTGATTTAGTTACAAATGGTTCCATATCTGACTTTGTTTGTGACTTGTGGCCTTAATCAACTTTGTGATGCCTAAAGTTATTGACTACATATAAAGCAAGTCCTAAAGTTATACAGGGAAAGATTGCCATAACTTGTTGCCTAAAAAGGCTCGGCAAATGATCAGGTTGTTCAAATGGAGAATGGTGTTTCCTACGTAGAGTTCGTTCGTATTTATAACTCGCCCAAGCTAGAACTAAAAAAAAAATCTTATACAGAGGTAATTCCTACGTGGAGTATTCTTAAATGGAAGTTCTTCTATGCTATAAGCTGATGTAAAAATCACAACAAGACCCTTTACATAGGCTGTACAAATCGGCATGCGACTCAACTGTTGCTTGTCATGAATTTTGTACCGACAAGTCTTTGGAGGCCGGAGCTAGTTTTGGACAGGGGTGGAGCCAGGGCAAGGGTAGGCAGTTGCCTACCTACCCTGCTGGGCTGGATCCCAAGCCCATTTTTATCTATCCCAAGCCCGTTTTCTCTATCCCAAACTCTCTTTTTTTGTCATTTTGTCTACCTCAATTTGCCTTCCCATATGAGATTTTCTGGCTCCGGCCCTGGTTATGGACAATAAGGGACCAACTTGCTACCAAAACCTATTTCTATATTTTAACGAGAAAGTCATAAATCTGTTTTTTTATTTGTTTATATAGTGAACTCATTTTCTTTTGCCTTTTCTTATCTTCAATTCTCGGTCTGCTATGGAGTTATACACAATCCTACGTATTCCAAATATGATATTATTACTTATGCGTACCAATCACGCCATATAGTTTTGAGTATGTTCAGAGCAACTCCAACGGACGAGGGTATCAAAGAGTAAAGATTAAATTTACTCTTTGGCGTCCAAAATCAAGCGCAACGGGAGAGTAAATTTGGGCTTGAGACGAGTATAACTACTGTTCCAGAGAAATTTTTCTTCGAAACTTATATATACTCGCACGCTCTTGTAAGTGGGCGTTAGCAAAAAACGCTTCCTTATGAAAGCGTTTAGAAACACGGACGTTTGGGCAGAGAAGCGTTTGATGAGACGCTCATTATAGAATGCGTATGAAGTAACGCTTCACTAGGAGAACGCTGGTAGAAGAAACGCATGCTAGAAGAGCGTCTGGTTGAGACGTCCATTTATAAAAACGCCTATATATCAAACGTCCATTTAAGAAGACGCATTGTTTAATTAAATTATTAAGTGAGCGTTAGTCTTAGTACGCGTTCTTAAAGGAGCTTTTAGTGCTTAGTTAGTGCTTAGTTAGTGGTTAAGAGTGTTTCCTTTAGTGGTTAGGAGCGTTTCCCTTAGTGAGCGTTAGTAAGTTAGTGATTAGGAGGACGTTTAGTAAATTTTAGTGAAGCGTTGGTTAGTGGTTAGTAAGTGTTTAGTGAGCGGTTAATAAGTGCTTAGTTAGCGCTTAGTGAGCGTTTAGTTCTTATAGGAGTGAGCGTTAGTAATACGTTCATTTAAAGGAACGTTTCATATATGAGCGTTCTTATAAAGCAGCGTTTGTGATTCCTGCGTTTGATTAGGAGGACGTCTGTGAGTAAACGTCTACATACGACAACGCTCAATTTACATACGTTCTCCTATGACTACGCTTTGATAGCAGACGCTATCTTGTGTGGATGTTAACCATATGTTTGATTAAGGAAGCGTACGAGCATGCAAAACGCTCATCTATAAGTGCGTCTGGTTCCAGAATATGAAACGCTCACATAAATGTGCGTCCAACAACATACGTCCCACTAGAGAAACGTCCGTGTCACCTAACGTTCTTCTATAGCAGCGTTTTATAACAGACGTCTAATTAAAATGACATGTGATCATATCTACTCACAAAACCGTTATGGAAAAAATAAAAAACGACCAAATTTTTTTACTCTTTGATATTTGGTATACTCGTACCATTGGAGTTGCCCTCAGGACTCCATCTCAAAAACCACTGTAACTATGTCGTCCCTGAACCTGACAGTGATCACAGTCTAGTATTCATGTTGACCACATTGACTTACTTTGACCATCGGTCTAATTGACAGCGACAATACGTATATAAGTGCATGCAAGAATGTTATTCTCTTTTTTGTAACAGTGGCAATACGTACAAATTGAGAGTGTGCATGGACTGTTCCTTGTGCGTGTAGTAATGTGCTATGCAAGCAGTCTCCATGAGCATACCCTAAGCTGGCAAAACATATGGACTGTAGCTACTCATTCACTAACTTCTATTTCCTAATGCCCCACCACATCACAGTGTTGTGCATTACCTGCAACCACACGTACTCTTCATTTTCGCTAAGAATTGTGTATATAATGAAGGGGAGTAAGTAATTTGCATTACAAGTCATATAGATAAGCGTTTGTGTTTTCATTATCTTCAACTATTACCATATTATGGTTGTAGTATCAAAGGCCAGCAAGATTTTTGACGATGAAATCATCGTCGACCAAGTTGGCGGTGGTGACAACATCGTCATATGGACAGAGAAACAAAGAGAAAATGATAACGACGGTGACGACGACGATGACGACGATGATGATGACGGAGCAGATGTGGCACCTGCTGCTTAATAGCGATATATATTGTAGTGTCCTATAATATGATGTTCAATGACAGGTTTTGCTCTAGCTAGCAACTTGCTCTCTTTATGCCTTACTTATTCTACAGAAAAACTTAGCTAGTAAAGCTTTGAGATTTTGCAGTGTCATGCATGAAGTATACGTACAATCCTATAAACAATATAGTGATATCTTGTTTGTAGTATACTGTTTTCAGTGTAAAAGTATATGTAAGAAGATCTATACAGATACTTCCACTAGCATTCCATGTGGGAAATTAAACCTAATAATTTGTTAATCGTTTAATTGAGTATTTGCGTACGATTATAGTATCATTCATGATTGCTAGAATATGAAGTAATACTTTTATATGAAGCTTATTCGAACTGTATTGTATATTCGGATGATAAGGAGTGAAACAGGCATAACATTTAGCACACCGGCCGACGGAGCCAAATATGGGGAATTGAGTTGCTCCCACTAGTCCCTTTGGATATTGATTACCGAAAACTATTTATGCATATGTTCACAATAAATTTAGTAATCCTTTTATTATTGTTTGCTCTTATGTACAATGTTTTTATTTATATTTATTTTTTTTTATCTTCAATCCTGGTTCTGCCTTCCAAGTACTTAGTCTTTTTTAAGGTCTTACTACCTCCCAAACAGCCGCTGAGCCACACACACTCTTTGGTTTGCTGCCTAAAGGAATGCCAGATACGTAATGGGAAAAGAATGATCTCAACAAAGTGTTCCTGAATCCTCACTCCCAAGTGCAAGTTTCTTTTGATCTTGAGCTTAAGATCGCCATCTTACAATGGGAGTTATTATGATCGATAATTTGATTATATCAACTAATCTATAAGCATTCCCTGCAAAACCTGATTAGGATCTCAATACGCTAACAGAAAAAGAAGTATAGCAAGTTACTATACCCATCATTGATTTCTCATTCCTCACTTCTGGTTCTCCTTATCAACAGTCTAAAATCATCAAAGATCTTCGAAATGCATGTCAAGATGGAGGATTCTTCATGCTAACTTATTATTTATGAATACTACTTGCATTACTTTTTAATTTTCATGACATATACTAAGTATGATGCATTAAAGTGATTTACTAGTGCTACGCTCTCGAATGTACAATGAGCACAAACCTTTTTAAGCCATCATATTATATGTTGTTATTATAAAAATAATTATATATAAAATCTGACAGTTTAAAAAATGTATATTAATTATATTGTTACATATTCGAGTGTGTGGTAACATAACTGATTAAGTGAAAATCCTAATTAAATTATATGTAACAACTAACAACTGTAGGTAGTGAATTATAGAGTTTATGGGAATTTAAAAAAGAAATTGATGGATTTATGTAAGATTTTCTTCGACATGAGGCCAGAAGAAAAGTCAGCTCATCGTGGAATATATGAGTTAGACCCACGCATTCAGTAATACTTTGGACCATGGAACCGATTTTGTTTTGGATCATGGAACCAACTTTGTTTTAGAACCCATATTTAGGGTATACAAAAAAAGAACATTGATTTTATACATTTTGATTAATTACTATATCCAGAATGGATGATACGGGGTGACCTAGAGGTGACTAAGTCATTAAAATACTCTTATGTAGTTTAAATCACAAAGATCCCCTCCAGCTAATTATAAACTTAACGAAAAACTATAAATCCTAAATTATATTCACGTAATTTCGGTTGAACCCTTTTCTCTGAAACCAATTTTAAATTCTAATCGCCGTTGATTCATAAATCTTTGATTGTTGATTAAACCCAACTATAAAATGGGTCGTTATAACAAGTGTGCTAGTTGTAGCAGGATTCCTAATCCGGGATTCACATTTCTACAAAATCAACATGAAGAAAAATGAGCTAAAAAACAAACTGAACCAAGTGTTGGAGAACGAGAAGCAAACCATGATTGTTCATAAATGTACACTAGAAGGTATTTACCACAGACCTATGTCTTATTTTCTTGTTTTTTGATTGATATATTAGGTTTAATTCGGAAAAAAAAACTAGGGTTTTACGGCAGCTACAGAGTGAAGTTTGGCTGAAAATTAATTGAAACGGATTTTCAGCCGAAATGATCATTGTTCTTCAGCTGATGAACAATCAAACTTTTACTTTGTACGCTGAAATCACAAGTTATAAAGTTCGTCTGATAATTGTTTTTGGGATAACCGAGTTTTACTCTGTGTTTGGCATTTGCTAGATTTTTCATCCGAACTACAATAATTTTTAGTTGATCCATATGTTGTTAGGAGTATTTGTTAGAGCATTGCTCGGTTGAACCCACCAAGCGTTGGTTGTCAAGTTTAGTTCCAAAACTCGAGTTGCTTGGGTAGACTATTAAAATCAACTTTGTTAGGTTATACTAGTATTGATGGTGGATTTTTGACTAGGGCTAAAATTGTAAAATCACCATTTTCCTAATAGCAGAAACATAGAAATATCCACGCATATTGCTAGCTCTGTATCAAAACAATGAATATTATACTTCTACATACATTCAGCAAGAGAATTAAGAATACAGTCTCTACAAATAGCTAAAGGTGTTCTATATTAATCAAGTAGCTTCTCTAAATATATATAATATATATGCCATATCGAATTAGTATCAAGTCGCTTAACTTCCGTGACTCAATTCCTTAAACTTGTCTCGAATGTGCATCAATGATTGAATGACAATCAATCCTCTATTATACACAAAACAATGTCATACCTATATAACCGATCCTCGAGGACGCACCTTAATTCAATGTCCGGACTTCGAAGAAGTGCTAATAGCCTGAAACGCTAAGACCAAAAACTAGCGCAGCACCAACAGTCCACAACGCCAGCCTAGTGCTGACGCTAAATCTATTACGGCGCTAGCAGTTGATAGTGCCTCCCCTGCCTTTTGCAGCGCTAGCTTTTAAGTTTACATCGCCATCCTAGTGTTTGGCGCTAACCTTATCTACACCGCCAGCTTTAGGCTGGCGCTAACACTACTAACAACGCCAGCCTATTGCTGGCGTTAATTATTCGACAAGCGGCAGCCTATTGCTGGCACTAACTATTCAACTAGTATCAGCCTATGCTGGCGTTAACTCTCTCGCGTTGGCCTAATGCCAACGCATATTTTTTGTTCTTGAGAACATAATGTTCATATCTCGCTCTGTTCTTGAGAAGTTTTATATAATCTTGGTTTCAAACACTCCCAAGTTTATGTCATGTTACTCTTAAGCTAGTACGTGATTACTTAACTTACTATTATACTAAACACGACACTGAGCAATCTATTCAATCACTTAGTGAACTGAGCGACTTACCTCACTAATTTAGCAGGTTATTAACCAAATCAAAATAGTAACAGTCCATAACCTTGCTATTTTTCTACAAGATATCAAATACAATACATAGAGAAATTCTTATTTGGGTATTGATGTGACGGCTTACGCGAACGTACGATGTGATAACACATCCACAACGAGAAAATAATAAGTAACGAAACTTTAAAACTAATACCTATTATAACTTTGGTTCATATAAAAAAATCTTAGTTAAAATCCATTTCCATCGGTAAGCAATCCATTCTCTTACTCTCTTTGTGGACTCAAGTTACCATGCAAACACGGCCCACAGTAAAGATAATAATATTTTGGATCACAATGATCATGTTTTCCAATCAGTCATTCCATTTTATCAGTATAACCACTGAGCCACCACCTACATCAGTTGAAGCATACAAGATTAACTTACTACCAATAGCTAGCAATAACGGGTCCATCTTTAAAATGTATAATAATTAACAACGACAACAGTATAAACGCGGCCATAACCCCAATCAGTTAGAATCGAAGCAGTTTCAGAACTGATCAAGATATAGATAAAATTAAAGATAGAGAGATGTAGAGTATCTGTATAGTTGTTGGTATTACCGTGACAAATCAAGACAGGGATCAACCAAATAATTAGAATGATAATTAGATACACTTGATACAATTGTCGTTTTGTTTTTCCATTGTATACGGAGTTATAAAGTATAGTTTATCTATAGATTTCATGTTTTCAACATTGTATTAATTTATTATTATTTAGTGTGTTGAACTTCCGGGAATCCTTACTTCATTAAAAGTAAATTCGGAAACATATAGTTTGAAGAAGTAGGATTGCAAAATTTGTTTCGTAGTCGAAAAGGGATTCATGACCGATCCCTGGATAGGACCAATCCCATGACCGATCCCTGGTGACAAGCATCGATCCTGAGTCAAGACCGATAGAACCAATCTCGACTATGTCTAACTTGTTTTTACATTTTTGATATGTAATACAAACATCAAGATGTACACGAGTTAGATTGAGAATGTTCATAAATGTCGACATAAAGTTTGAACATGTGCTAAAAGTTAGTATCTTATTGTTCAAGTATACTCCTTTGATACTCAAGGAAAGATCCTGCAATATCGATTTTAAATATCATTTATGGTATCTGAATTATATGTTTTCCATTCCCATAGGTTTGCATATCTCTAATGACTATATTAGTCAAGTACATAGATATGTGCTAACTAATCTTAGTAGTCATACTATGAGCGAAATCGATTATGAGTTGAAAAATGTTAGTCTTTGTTAATTTTAGAAATATACATATATTGAATATCTTTAAGGATTTTCGAAATCGGTAGATCTTTATTTCCAAACAGCGTCTTGGTCATAATAATACTATAAATAGGGAGTCTTGTATTCTTACAAAATCATCACAGAACACACTTTTATCGTGTGAGAAAGCTAACTTGAAAGAATAAGAATAGTCTTATTAGGTGAAACATCTTGCATCACCTTTCGTTTAAAGACTTATTTAGAATCAACAAGTTCTAGTAATACCGTTGGAGGGAAACTAAGAATCACCTTGCTTTTAGTTTTCTTTATTTATAGTTTTGTTTAAGAACTAATGGTATAGTTATCTTCGATAGATCAAACTTATTTATTTTATGATTTTTTCCTGATATAAGGCCACTCAAGTTTGTTTGTAGATTTGACTATTATAGATCTAAGTGATTCTGGATATGTGGGATAGAACTATTGATCAATCAATGTTAATAGACTTCGTTTTGTATGTTTGATCAATAGCAGAATCAAGTTGTTTGCAGCGCCTAATTTTGAGGATTTGAGACTTGAAGACTTTTCTTTTTGGTTCTGATCTTTGTGTGACTTTCTTCAAGCTTGATTCTCTGGGATTAACAAGTTGTTTATTCTAATAATTAAACATAAGACTTCTAGAAGATCGAACAAACTGTCTAGCGGCATTTATTTTCTTGGATAGACCTTGTTCATCAAGATTGATTATTTCGACAATCATTGTCTTGATTTGATCTTTTGATGGAAGGAGTTTATTATTATAAACGGAGATCCTTTACTCTGCCTTATCACTGACCAAACGGTTGATTTGGGTAATTGATAAGTAAGTTGGTTACGGGAACAGATTTAGTCCTTTGCTGTTTTGGGTTACGATCCAAAGGAGTTAGGTGTATCAGTCTTCACAGCGGGAATACTAAGGGATGTGAGTAACTATGGGTAGTTTACTTGGTCTCAATTATTCGAAGTTGTTGTAGTCAATTTGTATAACGGTTTAATTCTGAGAGTATTCAAAACTGGACTAGGTCCCGGGGTTTTTCTGCCAAACAGTTTTCTTCTTTAACAAAATTTTATGTGTTGTTCCATACTTTACTTTCCGCATTATAGTATATATATTATCATTAAAGTAATTTCACTTGTACGTTAATCACATCTTGGTCAAGATCCCACAGTTAGTTCGATTAGAACTTTGACTATTACCAAGATCGCCTTGTTGAAAATAATCTCGAGGTTGTATTGTTACAATAAGATTATAGAAGGTGAGTCTGCGTAGGTTAATATCGAAAAAATTATGTACTTGGTACCCTCGTCATTTCAAGTTCTGTATCTCAAAAGTATGAAATACTTGATGACTATTCTATTTCAAGATACTATGTTTATCTTGGTTGTCACTTAGTTGTCTATGAAAAAATATTCTAGTGTTATTGGTTTAAAAAGATTATGGTGTACTTGTTATCCTCGTCATTTCAAGTTGTGTATCTCAAAGTATAAAATATTTGGTAACTAGAAGTTTGCATTACTATATATATCTTGGTTGTCACTTAGTTGTCTATAAAACGTATTCCAGTGTTATTGGTTTGAAAGATATTTTTGATACTGCTAATTGAATATCAAAAAATATTCTTATATTTTCTCTTCAAGTATAGACTTGGTCAAATGTTATAAATAGGATATCGATTTTTCTTTCAAGCTCCATTCTATCTCGTAATAAAGTTAGTAGATTGGTGTACTTCACCAAAGCTAGCCTTCGGGTTATACTCATTTGTATGAGGTTAACGTAAGGCCTTCTCTAGGGTTGGGAAGCCTGGGAGCACCTTCAGGAGAAACTAATATATGTTTAGTTTTCTTTGTATTGTATTTGTTATCTAGTTTCTTCATAGATCAATTTTGTTTATTCCAAATCCTTATCTTCTGTTATAAAGACATTCAAAATTATGTCAAAGTAAAATTAGTCTTGATCACATATCGACCTGGATTCGTAAATAGACGTTGTTTGTATGCCCAACTGATAGATTAAGATCAATCGGAATCAAGTTATTGTTTTTAGATTGTTTTGTATTGAAAAACTTTGATTCGTATACAAAGTTATTGGTTTGATTATCCAGAAGACTTGATTGTCACTGGGATCAACAAGGTGATTGTGATTAACATCACAAATCGTTTACCTGTCAACGGTACTTATCGGAATGGAGTCATTTCGTATCTGTTCCAATAAATTTTTTCGGATATCCATTATACATTAAGTTTCAAGGGATATTAAAAAATTGGTTCCATATTTGTTCCGTTAATTTTGACGGATATCAGATGATATCCTATAGTTATATGTTTTATTAGTTTGTAGTTCATATGACCAACAAAAAATTAAATAAAATGATTCAAATTGGCCATCATCTATCTTTATGTTTATACCAAGCCGAATATGCATGCTAGTTTCTATTGTATTTGAAAGGTTAACAAGTTCACCAACAATCAAAAGAGAAGTAAAGATCTAGCTTGATAAATTATAAAAAATTATCAATAGAGTGAATAAACGGTCAAATGAGAAGCACTCAATATTAACTTAATAACTTCAGAGAAATAATAACATATATTAATAAGGAAGATGATCTCAAATTATCGTCAAAATGAAAGTTTGAACTTGTAAGAAGAAAGGGAACTTAATAAAATGTTTATTCCTAAAATTTAGGATTACTTTACCATAGTATGTGAAATGATGAAATAACCCTTGTCTTATTGGATATAAATAATTTCTCGTTTGGATACATGGTATGCCATATTCGAACCCTTAAAAGGTCATTATCCGAAAAGATATTTAAATCTGACAATATCATGCTTACTAGGATGCCAACTAGTGATGAAGTCAAAACTGTTATGTCCAACATGCAACCTTGGACACCCCAGGCCCAGATGGATACCCCCTTCAGTTTTACCAACCACTGTGGCATGTTGTAGGAGATGATATAGTTAGAATAGTGCAATCTTTCTTCCACTCTAAACATCTCCTAAAACAAATCAATCATAACTTCAATGCCTTGATTCCTAGGAAAAATTGCCCCACTAGTCCTGTGGATTTTATACCAATTAGTCTTTGCAAAACTTATAAGGTCATATATAAGCTTTTAACTTCTTGACTCAAACCTTTGCTTAATAAGATCATTTCTCCATCTCAATCTGCTTTTCTATCTGGTAGAGTAATCTCTGGTAACATTGTGATAGTTCATGAGCTTAATGATACCATGAAAAAAACTAAAAACAATGATGGTTGGATGGTCGCTAAACTTGATATGTCTAAAGCATTTGATAGAGTAGAGTGGAGCTTCTTGATTACTTCTTTAAAAAGTTTGGGTTTATGTAATGATTGGTGTGATATGATTGAGCAACGCATCTCTACAGTTACTACTTCTATATTGCTTAATGGTTCCCCTGAAGATATTTTCAAACCTCAAAGAGGTTTAAGACAAGGGGATCATTTGTCCCCTTACTTGTTTATTCTTTGCATGCAATCTCTTTCTAGAGCCCTTGTTACTGCTGAAAAGAATGGGAACATTCAAGGCATAACTGTGAGTAGAGATAGTCCTAGTATTTCCCATCTCTTCTTTGCAGATGACTGCCTAGTTTTAACTAAAGCTAGCCCAAGTGAAGCTACTTATCTAGCTAAAATCATTGACCAATTTAGTAAATAATCTGGCCAATCTGTGAATTTTGACAAGTCAGGAATTGCTTTTAGTAGTAAAGTGCAAAATTCAGTTAAACAAGACATTGCTAGTATTTTAAATATTAAAATAATGGCTCTTCAGGACAAATACCTTGGTGTTCCACTTTTATTGTAAAAAAGCAAAGTGGAGTCCTTTTCTCATCTCATTGATAAGTTTTCTGATAAGCTTGCAGGTTGGAAATCCAAATTTCCTAACCAACCAGGTAAGACAACTATGACTCGGTCTGTTTTAGGAACTTTAGCTAGTAATATTGAGATAATAAGAAAATATTACTACTGGGAGGTTGGAGATGGATCTAATATTTCCATCTGGAAAGATAACTGGTTTTCATCTCTTAATAGTCCTCCAAAATCAAATTTTGTTTCTGTTGATCTTAAGCTAGTCTCCAACTCATTGACCAGGAATCTAAGTCTTGGAATCTTGTCACTCTCCAAGCTCTCTTTGATAACCAGACAGTAGAAGCCATTAAGAAAATTAGAATTCCTTTCTCTGGTGAAGATAGAATAAGATAGGCACCTGCTAATGATGGGAACTTGTCTGTAAAATCAACATATATATAGAGTTATTTTAGATGATACACGTGATGTTTCCTCCATGAATATTCCTATTAACTGGAATTCTCTATAGAAAACAAAACTGCTAATTAAGATCCAGCATTTCCTTTGGAAATCCATTCATAATTGTTTACATGTTAGGGAAAGAATGGCTATGTATAACTCTCATATTGATATTGTCTACCCTCTATGTTTTATTTCTGTTGAATCTTTACAACATTTGTTCCTTGATTGTCCTGTGTCAGTAAATGTCATTAGTAATATTGATGTTAATAAAATGATATTCAAATAAGACCTAATTTTATTCTTACTGATTTACAATGTGGGAGATATGGAAACATAGATGTTATGTAGTATTTGAAAACTTGCAGGTACAAGTTGTCTCTATAATAAGAAATACGAAGTCTCACATATCAGACTGGCAAAGAGTGCAAGTTAATCTTACAGAAAGAATTGGCACTGTGATTCCTTCTCAATCACATTACTGGAAACCTCCTAGCTCAAATGAAATTAAAATTAATTTTGATGCGGCTTATTGTAAATTTAATAACAAACCAGGATTGAGACTAATAGCTAGAAACTCTGCAGGTTCGTCCAATGGAGCTACAAGTGCTTCAAAAACAGCAGTAGGACCTGAACAAGTTGAAGCGTTGGCAGCCTTGGGAGCAATTAGATGGGCGATCTAACATTCATTTAGAAAGAGACATCCAATGGGTAATCAATGTCATAAATGGGAAAGCTGGAGCAATAAACTGGATGGACTATAATATCATTCAGGATTGTCGTTTTTTCTTAGGAAATTTTGAGATTAAGAAATGTAGTTTTGTCCACAAAGATGCAAATAATGTGACTGATTCGTCAGCAAAACACGCTTTATCTAGTTTGACAGTAAAAAAATGACAACATTTTATGCCATTCTGGTTGGAATCGACTTCAGCCGATGACATCTTCACTATATAATATAGTTTTATTAATATAATTCTTTCAAATTAAAAGAAAAATATATGTTGATTTTCTCTTAAAATGAGTTATTTTAGGGAGATAAATTTATAAATTTTCTAGGTATTAAATTTTATTGATTGTTCTCTAAAAAAATTATAACTAATTATGGGTTTTATATTATTTTTTTAAAGCATTTTATTTTTTTCAAAAATAAGGTTTTTCTTTAAAAAAATTATAATTAATTATGGGTTTTATTTTTTTATTTTTATTTTGAAGCATTTTTCTTTTCTGAAACATAAAGTTTTATAATATCTAGTACCTTAATTATGGGTTTTTGATATAAAATATAAATAAATTATGCTATAAAAAGATCCCCTATTCCAACACTACATAAAACCAACACGAATTGTGCTTGATTATTCTTCCATTTGCAAAGAGGAAATCGCACAAAACGGAAAGTTAAAATATACCAATGTCCAAACCTAATAGGATCAATTAACTTAATAGAATCCAAGTACAATGTATAACTAGAGCATCAGAACAATGAATATTTTAAATGCTCCCCTTGGGATGCTGCGCAAAGTTGATCTTTGTCAACTTCGGCCCAAGGCTGGACCTGACCAAAATACTCCACAGGATCTCTACAAAAATAAGAACCGCTGCTAGGCCTAGCTTCACTCAAAAATCAGTATCCGTTTATGCTTGAAGCATCTGGCAGTGAAGAAGATGAACTTTTATACGGTTCCGGTTGGCAAAACTTGACCAGATATTTGTGATGAATGTCTTGAATTGCCCTTTTCCAGCAATAGTCTCCCACAAATGATCTGCCGTTGCGCCTCTGTCATTATCAGCATTTGATACATCCACCATGGAAATGCTCATGTTGTTGCGGATTATACATAGTTTTCCGTTTAATTGGATAAGAGCCGCTGCTTCCAAGGCACGAGAACTACCTAGATGCAGCTTGCTATCTATATACTTTCCCCAAGTATCAGTAGCCACGTCATAAATCCTTAATCTGCACCCATCCTTGCAATCTAGGGCATAGAGATTTCCATTCATAGATATACTTGGGTTCCTCCAACCTGCAACCATTCCATTATAGACTGCATTCCAGCTATCAGTTTCAGGATGGTAGACTTCACTTATGACCTGCCGGTGAGGTCCGAGTCCTTTAAGGAACCACTTCCCATTGTGAACAACTCCAATGAAAGGTACCATCGCTGTTTCCATCTCCGTAATAAAGGACCACCTAAGTTTCATGTTACCACAATTAAAAGGATCATTCATTGATCGAGCAACAGAAACCAATATAAAGGAAGGATAACAGATAGAAAAAATTGTCTCCATCTTCTGTCAGCTAATTGAACTTTAAAATAATACCTGTTCTTGTTAGGGTCATAAACTTCAGCTGATTTTAGAGACCGATGACCACCTTCACTCTCACCACCAGCAACATACAAGCAGTTGTTTATGACACAGGAACCAGAAAAATGCCGCCGCCGCAGCATATCTGGAGCTCGATGCCATTTATTTGTGCGTGCACTGTAAAATATAACTCTTCTCATTGATCCTTTGATCGGGTCTTTCCCTCCAAATAAATAGAGGTGACATCCACTAAGGACAGCGGACCCAAACCCAAGGGCTTCTGAGTATTCCTTGGGAACAGGAGGAAGAGGCTGCCAAAGTTGGTAAATAGGATCAAACGCATGAAACAAGATCTTCCTATCTCTATCTCGCTTCATAACATAAATCCATTCTTCTGCCATTCCAAGGTTCTTACGGAGAGAGTAAAAGAAGTTTCCTGCTAGGAGTTTGTACCATCTTTTGCAAACTAGCCGTAGTTTGCGGTGCTCAATCCGAGGAACTCTGATCAAGCACGCTATTGCCAAGTCATCGGGGAGCCCAGGTAAAAGAGGTAGCTGATTCCGATTCCTGGCCTCACGTGAAGGTTTGTGTCTCGAAGGATGGATTGATGGTTTTATGTTAGGTTGCATGCAGACTCTTGCCCCAACAACGGTTTTCAGCCCTGCATCTACTCTACAGAGACATGTAGTATCAACCTGTAATGAATTATTTATTCGCATTTCAGAATACTGGCAGTCGAAGAATGGGTAAAAGACTACAAGCTACCCACATTGTTATCACTTGCGTCTCTGATAACATAAATACGTAATATTGTTGAGCCTTCAACAAATGAAATAAAACAAAGAAAACCTTTGTCACTTGAAAATGACCAAGTTATTTACAGTCGTTTATCTTCTAGAAAGTTCGTCTGTAGTCCTAAATTCAACATGAGCAACATTTTTCCTACAAACTAATAACAAATACATTACTCTGAAAAATCCAAAAGAATTTCGAAGGGGTTTAGTTCCGTAGTTCAATCCACTCCTCATGTTTAAATAGTTCACAAAGTCAAGAACAGTGACTAACTTGTGATAGATTCTAATGTCATAAGTTTGCTACCAAGATAAAACTGTCAGAGTAACCCGATGTTCATTCCCTACCCGGACAACATCAACAGATTCATGATTCAATATTATCAATAAGTGAATTTTCAAAACATCCAACTAAGCTAACCACACTCTACACAAGAACCGAGTCCCATTAGACCGTTCAAACAATCATCATCGTGTATATAACAAGAAAAGACGGACAAGGAAACTTTTCAAATGGTTTCTTCTGCAATTCAAACCAAACCAAAGAAAGGGAGATAAATTGACAAGTTCTCTCTATTCCAAGAATAACAATCCTTGTAAAGCGAAATTGTTCAGTTCTGGAGTTTCCTAGAGCTAGGACTTGTCGAATACATACTAACTTTCATCAACTAGTGCTCCTAGTGAAAATCAAACAAAATTCAAATAGATCCACCTCATAATCATCTACACTCTAAAAGTTCTAACCAAAAATCATAAACTCTATATAGACTTGAGATTGAAAAATTAAATGCAACCATGGCCAAATTGGTCAAGAAATCAAGATAAAGGAAATTCAATCATGAAAAAAAAGGAGAAAAAACATTACCAGAGCAGGTTGAATCCCTCTCTCCATTCTCTTCATCTGAAGAAGAAGATTCACTACTCTTTAAAACCTCTCAAGTCCCATCATTTACTTAACTGAAAACAACACCTTGAAACACTAAATCAGTGACCCAACTCTCACCATCTCTTCATCTTCAAAACCCCACCTTTCAAATTCAAAACCCCCACAAATTTCTCTTACCAGTGAACAAATTTTCTTCAACCAATTTCAAATAAATCCCCCAAAAGGGAAACCCTTTACTGATAGTAACACAGAAAAGTCATGAATTTTCCCAATGCTCACCTCACAAAACTTGACTACAGAGCAAATCTCAAAACCCTACTACTACTCCACCTACTGATCTTTTCTAAGACCTTAAATTCTCAACCTTTTTCATCTACAAAACCAGAAGAAAAAGAAAATCCCACCTTGAAAAATCTAACAAATACTCTTTCAAAGTGTTTCCTCTACACAGTAAAACCCCAGTGTTAGTCAAAACGATCTTCAATTCAAAGTTTGCAAAACACTACAAAGGAAAAAACATGGGAAGGAGAGACCAGTCAGACAGATATATCACAGACTAGTCGAATGAAAAAATAATATCCAAGTAGTTATCACATAATAAAAATCATGGAATATAAATAATAAAAGAACTATAAATAAATCAGATTTAGGTGTCACGTAAACACAGTTATAAGTTATATCAACAGAGATTATAGGGAGATCCAATTATGTTCGCACTAATTTAATATGTGTTAGTTAAGTAGTCAATAAATGGTCATACTATATTGTATAATTTTAAAAATTATATAATAAAACCTCTTTAGAAGAATACTCTATATAAGAATAAATTTTATATAAGAATAATATTTTCCTGTTTTAATTTGGACTAATTATGTTTAAAAATAAATTTTATATCATAATAAATTATATTTTTTTTGATCATATCTTAGTAAACTTACCTCCGTATAAAAATAAATAATATTATAATAAAAATAATATACATCTTATTATACTACATCAAAGCTTAAGATGAAGAAAAATATTTATCCAAAGTTATTTGAGATAATAACTTAATTTTTTGAATTGCTACTGCATCTTCTAACTTGCAAGTAGTTGAAGCTTAAACATTTCCGGCTTGTCAGAAATATTTATATTTTTGTAATTTTCTAAAATGGGACCTCAATATAAGAATTATCTTTATATAAAAATATTTTTTTCTGGTACCTAAAATATTTTGTTAAAAATGTTTTATTATATTATCTTCTTCCTATAAAAAGAGACACTATTATTGTATTTTTTATTTTTATCTAACTTTAGGTTAAAATAAAGACAAAGACATCTCGTTCTACGAGCATAGAACAGAGAAAATATTTATTGAAGGAAAAAATATATAATATGCGCATTTGGATAAGAATGTGCACAGCCCAGGCTCGGTCTTACAATCTTATTGTAATTACATATACTTAATCATTTGGATATGTATTTAATGGTATAAAATATTTGAATTCAAATGTGATATGAACGCGTATACCAGGAGTACAAACATAAAGTGTGAAGAATTCCAGCACCACCACCATTTACAAGAAAAGTAAAATTGGAGTTTAGCTTTTGTTTTTAAGAGTTGAAAAGAATACAACAAAAAGAATGATCCACTTAAAGAAACAATATTCAAAAAGTGAGAGATGGATGTAGAGAAGAATCAAGAAGATTGATGGAATTGGATCCATTAATGTACTAATTATTTGATGAAAAAATATGCAATATTATCATAGCTACTCCCAACACCAACAAGCCTACCAAATACTAGTATACTTTTCTTTATCTCTTTTTAATTCTTTTTGGCTTTTGCTATAAAGAGAGCAAATCGAGAGTAAAACATTAGTCTAGTTTTGTGCTTTTCTTTTTTACACCCTTGTTAAAGTAAGGGGTGTTCTTGTGACATCTTAATCATCCTTAAATGGGACTTTTGTTGCTGAGGTTAAAATTTTCATATTAATTAAATGAAAATATCAAATTAACTTTATAGAAATTTGTACAAAATAACAAATGAGCAAGCCGAAAACAATACTGGAAGCAATAGTTAATTATATAAGTTAAAAAATAAAAACATTTTACTTTATAAAAATAATTTTAAATTACATATTCAAACTAACTTCTGAATTTTTTATTTCAATTAAAAAATAACTTATTTAGTAATATCCAAATAAAAAAAGTATCCAAAGTTCAAACGGCTTACAAACCGGCTAGTTAGAACCGTTTCAGTATTTAATTTTTTTTGAGCCGGACAAAATTATTTCCATTAGCATATGAATCATTTATATGCTATTGTTTTGGGTAGACAAGCCAAAGAGAGACCAGAACCACAAATTCAACGTATAAATGTAAGAAATAAATATGTTCTAAAGGGGAATTGAATTGAATTGAATTGAATTGATGATTATTGTTGGTGGGAGAGATAACGAATTCAAGAAAAGCAATACTACTAGTCCCCACACCAAGTACTCTATGAAGCTGGATACTGATCAGTTTATGTCGTTTTTAAGTTAGTAATACTAAGATCCTTTGAGACATGGATGGAGACTCGACAACAAGGAACATATCTATGTTGTTCCAAACTAACTCGGGCCGCTTTAAAACGACGAATATCTATATTTGTTTATATCTGACTCGTGATTTAAAATTGAGTCGACATCTGATTCGGGACGAGAATAAAAAAACATCCCAGAGCAATATAGTGTAGTTAAGCAACTAGCAACTACAACCAGAGTGCAGAGTTGGTTATGGTGCTTTGATTCTAGTTTTCTCAAGCATTGGCAATTGATTACGGATTATCACGCACTTGAGTGCATAACGATTCAAATGAACATACACTTAATAAAATTGAATAAGGTGCATATAAATTGGACGGTTTATAATAGGACCTGTTAAATACCACTATTTATACCTAATCATCATTATCCTGCCTTAAATACCAATATGTCTACCTAATGATCATTATCCTCCTACTAAAGTATGCATTAACTATACGATGACCATGGCTGCTGGGAGTAGCTGGGAGAGTAGATGATCACTCATTATCATAATTTATTGTATGTATAAATATGAATTTATTTGGAGCAATGTGGTTGTTTTCTGTGACAAAACAGTTGTAACAGGAACGTCGTGAAAGACTTCACTGACACAGTTATGAAGCCATTTCTCCCGCCGTTTTTCAAACCTTGAATACGAATAACTAAAAATAAAAATCAACAAACTGGTCAGTCAGATCGTCCTCAGAAATCACTTCATCCGTATCCTCATTCACGAAAAGAACCACTCAAGTACTTACACAAAGACACACTAAAAGCCCCTTTGGTATGTCGTTTGTGTTCCAAAGACTAACAATGCTGCATTTACATGGATCGACCTCAAATAGACAGGGAACAGAACAGACAACAGAAAAGAGTAGATACAAGTATAACAAAAGCTTTCATTGAGAGGGATTTCAAATTTTCAACTATAAATTTCCCCAAAGATGATCAATTTCAAAACTGCGTCAGATGACAATATCAACTAAGAAAATGATAGACAGTGTCATCCAAACAAAAATTTGCATGTCAAAACCATCCTCCACTAATGGGTTTCGCCTTCATAAGGTTGTTGTTTTTACATCATGGTGTTAGATTTGGGAAAAGAGAAACCCCGAGCATACCTCTTGTCAACAGCTTTCTCTTGATTTTAATCTTTTTATAGTGCAAGGCAAGCACGTGAAGAGGAAGCTTAATTGGAGGATCAGACCATCACTGGCACCGAAGGAAGCTTAGTCTATACGTAACAAATCTGCTTGTGGTCTGAATGTTCTGATAGTTAGGTATGGAATTATAACCATACAAGCCATAAATAACGTGAACTGCAATTTTACAACAAATGCAGTGTTCAGTTTTCAAAAATAAATCGATCAAAAAGAAAATTTCCAAAAACGGCTGAGATATAAGATTGAATTATACTACCTCTGTCCCAGCAAAAGTGATAGTACCTCTTTTGCTGGGACGAAGGGAGTGTAAAGCAGTGTTCAGTATGTACCAGAAGAGGAAGGGTCAAGAAACTCCAAATCGGCCACAAAGCAAACGTGAACCTGCAAAACAGAAGTTCAAGAAAATGGGACAAGTCATTCATGGAAAGAAAAGCTGGCAAGTCGAGGAGCGGGTAAAATAATGTCCCATTGGCTAGGGAATAAGGGTTCGGATACCAAAATTATGACTTAACACAATGTAAAACTCAAGATAATTGCTTGAGAAGGAAATTGATGATCTTACAAGCAAAAGGAAAATAAGCCACATAGGATGACAAATGGAGCAACTGATGGAGTTAGCACTTCCCATTTATCATCAGATTTCCTGATACCCCATGCTAGAAGACCAGTATAAAAGAAGATCCCCATATTCAAAATGACACCCACCATTCCCAAGTATAAAGGCGTCCTGCAAGATGAACGACAAAAGGAATTAAAATGGGAAGCCATAGAAACTATCTCATCAACAAAAAAATTACATCATAAAGTATAACATGTTTCATCAGCCTAAAATCCGTCCAGTATATTTCCGTTCTTTTTAGATATTTTGGCCATGATTTAAAATCCTTAACTTCCTACTTTCTAATTTTATGAAAAGAATAGTTGAACCAATCCGTATATGAGTAGAGGAGCAGGGAAAGAATGTTGTCAGAAAATGGCACCACAAGAATCTTAATCTCATTCACAGCACTCAGGGAAAATGCCCTATCTCTCTCACCTCTATTTTGTCTCTGACTGCAGCTTCTAAAACTGCATGATCCGAATTGGTTGGTTCCCAAAATATTCCATTGGCTCATAAAATGAGTTCAAATGCACTTGAGAATGGGTATATATTTATCTAATGCAAAGGTAAACTTTCAAGTGCCACAAAATCTTGGCAGATATCTGTACTTGTACTTCCAGCTAACTCACTTTTTAACTATCTAAAGTTCGTAAAACCAAATTACATATGTATGGAGCAATGGAAATTAACTTCAACAAAAAGGACATCAGAGAGGGACCTCAGGTTTGTTAATTTGTTTCTCCGAGTACTTGGCATTCTAAAGATCCTTGCATTAGTAAAGAGACAGAACTTCCATTAGCACACTAAAACTTAGATCACCCAAACAACCCAGGACCCCATGAAAGACCAGTTTTACTGAATCGTGAAGAAAGAACGAGAGTATCCGCTTCCCATTTGTATAGAATTAAAGGTAAAAGCGTTCTCAAGACTATCTCAACGATTGGACTGCAAAGACTTGCAAGTACGATATTTTTTATAGTCTCAACAACCAAAATGGTTGCAAATAACCGAATGCAATCTATAAAGGTCACCGAGCATACACATACTATTTGCAAGATATTACAAGACTCTCTTCTTTTACCTAATCGTTTACGTGATATTCTAAATACCCTAATATCCTACTTGTGAGCAACTGTGAATCATATTTGTATGTCTTCAACTTAAACTATTGAAACACAATAGTAACAAATAAAATCAGAATAAAAGAACAAATTTGTCTTTCATTATAGAACTTTATTACCTTCTAATTCGATGATCATGGCACAATAGATATATGAAATTGGAGTGCCTATCACCAAAATAAACAACGAAAACCGCAGATGCAATCCAAAGAACATTCTCCAAAACCTCAACCCATGTTCTTGCCCTAGGAATTTGAGCATTCGGTGTTACCATTCTTGAACATGCATCATCTTCAAGATCATCTCCACTAGAAGCATATCCTCCTTGGCTATGTCTTTGCCTCATTAATCTGCCACCAGCAACTGGTGTTCCACCAGACATTACCACCACCACCACCACCACCACACAAAATCCAAACAAATAAAACAAATATCACCACACAACACTAGTCTTTGTTGGAAATTTCAAAACTGAATTCCCCAAAATTAAACTCCTCTCAATAAATCCAGCCTAAGAATTTACAGATCCAGCTCAGTAAATAAAGTTCCAATGATTCCATCTATAAATCAAAATCTCCTTTATATAAATAAATCAATCAAATTTCTAAAAAAAAAAAAAAAACTCACTTCCCAAATCAAGAATTTGAGTTCTTTCAAAAAGACCCCACATTCAAAAATACTATCTAGGGCAGAACCAAATGTCTGCAAATCCAAAACACAAATTGAAAATCAACTTTCTTAATGAACCCATGTATTGATTTTCACCATTAAACAATCTAGGAGATCTAAATGAAGGATTTCTCATCACACCCATTATCAAAAGAAAACAATTTTTCAACTTACATACCTAACTATCCATCCATGCAAACCCACCCCTGTCTTCAAAACTCCATCTTTTCTAAAATTTCCTTCTCTTTTCTCAACCAACCTAAACAAAATTCAAAGAATGTATAATTTCTCTGATAATAAATGTAACCAAGTTTGCTCCTTTTTTGCAAGTAGACTGAGAGAGATCTGTAAGTAAAAACTATTTAAGGTTTGAAAGACGGAAGAAATGGAAAGATTTGCAGGGGGTGATACGTTTCGTGAGAGAGAGAAGGTGAATGTGCTGAGTTCTGCTTATTACATCCTTAATTAGAAGATTTGGGGTGTACATGACAAAAGTAAGCCCCCCCTCCCCCTTTGCCCCCAAAAATATTGATTCAACCACTCACTTCATATAATATGTTACTTTGGACTATCTGATTATAACCTTTGGGATGGAAGAATATTACTAGCATTAAGCATGCCTGTCCTTAAAATAGTAGTACATTTATGAGTTGGGTGCCCATTCTTAGAGGTGGGATCGAAGGTATGAAACGTTTACTGCCGAGGCGGAGCCAGATTAGAATATGTGTGTGACGGCATATCCTTATTTAGCTGGTTTGCGAATCCATTTTTTTAACCATTTTAGCCCAGTTTGCACCCCCTTAAAATTGTCCATCTTTTCTTTAAAACTTGACTCCGTCCCTCGTAGTGTAACTATCTTTTTACTTATCTTGGCAATTGGCATACAACTATCTTTACTTATTTATACCAGGCTCTACCGCAGATTCACTAATCTGATTACATATAGACTAAATATGAATATAAAATTGAGTTTTTTGAGATTGTACAACAATTTACCTAAACATTTTTTAGGAGTTAGTTGGTAAGTGGGAACAGTTGTCCTGAGTTTCGGCTCTAAATGTAGTTTTAAACATAAAATACGAGGCCATTGTGGCTATATTCAAAGGAAAAGATGATATACCGGAATATGTTATTCTTCCATGGAATAGAGTTAGTAGATTACTAGCATCTCAGAGATTAATTTTAGAGCTTTATTCCAATGTTAATGTATATTCTATTTTGTTGCTTGCTTCATTGACACTTTGTTTGTTCGTTGGTTCATACTTTTCTTGTTGGGCTTGGCTAGTAAGAAGTATAAACTCATGTACAAATGCCAATGAACTGCCCATGTCCCCAAGTTGCAAAATACCTACATAGGAAATAATAACTTCCTTAAAAGACGAAGCACATCACATATAGTTACTCTATTTCAAGAATTGCAACACAAGTTTTAAGCAAGAATAAAATACTTGCATAGTCAAAATTTAGCAAAAACTGTCATTTTTTCGTCTTTGCTTGCAATTTGGGGCTTAAAATCATTGAATATAAATGTTAATTCTTCTTGTATAATTGAAAACCATCGTATTCAAATATTTGATCAGCAGAAATAAAACCTAATTAATGAATTTGAATTACGCAGCCGTGGACCATTTTGCGATTCGTTTACTCGTGGAGAAGGCAAATGTGTTGATGTGAAAGTGAAGGAAAGTTACAGCTTAGCTGGGTCTCATCATTTTAACACCGTTGGCTAGTTTCCAATTGACTCACAACAACATTGCTTACTTTCGCAGTTTCGCCTGGCAATTCCCAAAACATATTCTTTTTGAGGTAAAGTTATAGATTTCATTGTCATTCAAGACTGGAAGACTTCATTCACTGGTAAACATCACAATGCCACCAAGGTTTAGTTTCATTTTGATTGCTTGTGAAAAAGGTTCTTCCACGCGAATACCGCAATGACACGTTATCAATAACGCAACTTTCTTCCTTACATGTAAAGCAAATTGTTCATAATTGAGCATACATCACTATATGATTGGAAAGACTATTTGGAGGCGGCATAAATGGGGACAACATGTAACATGCCATTGCCACCTTAATAGCATAAGAAACACACACTGCTAAAATATGACCACGTTTAAGGCTTAGCTACCCCTTGGAGCCTGCACATAAGTTCTCCTCTCAGACATCTGCCTGTCCTAATCTCATTTCTCAGTTCTTAATCTGGCAAGTTAAGAGGTAGCATAGAAGGAGAGAGATGGGAATAGAAACTATGCCATTTATAAATTTGTTACAAAATTGTCTGAGAGGCGGTCAATTATTGGCACCTCTATTGCACAAACTGACCAAGTCCATCATAATGGAATACAAAGCTTCCAAAGATAAATAACCCAAGAATTTCATGTTTTCTGATCCACCAGTAGCTATTTCTGAATGAAGTTTGACCTCTTCCATTAACCCATCGGCCATTAGCAACCACCATGAGATGCATCCCAATGTATCTTTAGGGTCTACATGTGCTAGTAACCACAATTTATCGCCCTGGTCCAGCTCGAAAGATAAGCATAAAAAGTCTCGACTTGCATTTATACCCACCACGAAAGCTTCTTCATGGAGCCAAAGAACTACCTGGCTGGCAACCTGAAAAAAGAGGTTTGTTTCTAAGATGGAAAATATAAGTTCTAGATTACATTTAGATCATGTCTTTGGAATTGGCAGATGTAAAACACCGGTTCTTCACCAAAATACTGACCAACAAATAAAAATAATTAGGACACATAATCACAATCTAGTTATACACATCTTATCGTATGTGAAAAGATATTGCTGCAGCCATGTGAAGCCTATGTGGCATAAAACATTTGTATAGATCTATAATAGCGAAGAACGACAAAGGTATAGGTTTGGTTTAATGAAACTACATTGAGCTTGGAATCTATATAGGGGATCCTCTTGAATATATAGCACGAGTGTGTCACATCTTAGATACTAACTTGATGTAAGCATCCTAGAAATAGGTAAACGAGAGTATTAATATACAGTTGAAACAAGAAAGAAGATGCTATGCTTTGCCATCTTCAGTTTACTGTCTATGATAAAGAGGAGGCATACCTGTTCAAGAAGTATAACGGGAAGATTTGCCAAGTCACGTTCGTAACTGTTCGTGGAGCAGGTTTTCTCAGTACTGCCGTTGAATAAGCCAACGACATTTGGTGCCCCTTCTCCTTCCACTTTTATGCAATCATCATTTACCACTACTTTTGTCTGAAACTCTAACCTAACCCCATCCTTTCTACTGGGGATATCTGATGGTCTAGTTTGACAACCAGAACGAATGATGGACTGAGGAACCTTCATAGTCAGTGACCATGAAGATATACGAGAACTCCATGTAGGATGAGATAACAAATGCAGATATGGGACCCTTGTAGCCTGCAAGAACAGAAGAACAATTAGTACAAAGCTAATAAACAACCTCCATATTCAGTAGGGGTTTTTATAACTAGGATTCAATTGGTACCAGATTTTCCAGCTCTTCCAGAACTTTGTTCGAAAAGATTCTATGAGCTAACGTCATACAGAAATGACCCAGGAGATCAGACCCTGCCCCGGCAGGTTTATCAGGAACTCGAGGTTTGCTAGAATAAAGTTGTTTATCCTTTTCTCGCACAAACTTATGTTCATGAAAAATTTGTTGTAGATAAATCTGACAACTAGTTGGACTAGGATATCTCGACAAACTCTTAAGGGAGCTTGCTGTCTCTTCTACCAGCTTCATGCTGTCAGTTGTCTCTGAAGTTACTATTGCAGTTTCCAGATTTTGTGCATCTGCCGAGTCATCTGTTTGATCTGCATCTACACCAGAGGGCAAAAGCGATAAATATACAGAAGCTCCTTGGCCAATGCCTAGTTCTAGATAATTTTATTTTATCCCAGTGACATTAAAACCTCGAGATGAATTAAATCCTTCCCGATTCACCAAATCAAACACCTGAAATCAGAAAATCTATTCATTAAAAAGCAATATGGAGAAGATAAAAAATGAAGAGCAATGATACTCCAACACTCTTATTTACATACAATGCATCTTAGTCTCACATGAAATAGATTACATTGTATGAAGACAAATTCCAGTATAAATGACATCACATACCCTTAAAAGTACAAACCCCATCAAAATTGGTTTAAATTACGCATAAGATAAAGTTGTGAAAACTGAAAACCCATAACACCTGATTTTTTCGCCTTCAAATTAATATATTTGAATTAATTGAATACCATCCTGACTACAGTTCAGCTAAATCATTTTGATATGCCAATACAAATTTGTAACAGCATAGTATGAATGAAAGACAGCTGTACCAACCTGTTCATCAAAAATTGCCCGATGAACATTACGAAGGACTAGATGTGTTTCTTTGACACATTCATCGACATTTTCTTTTACAGCTTCACGCTTAGCATCTGAGGCAGATGTTTTGTTTCTACTGGATTCCTTTGTTGTATTACCTGAATTGACACCGAGAAATCCAAAATGCATGAAGCGGCATGACTTTGGAGGTAAATTTACAGCCAGCATGCCAGCAGAGTCATGATCAACGCTAACTGTAGACGTAAGTGGGCGAAATAAGCTCATAGAATCAGCCAACGAGTTATCAAATAGGTCAATGGTGAAGCCCTCATTGCTGGGAGCAGAAACTGCCAAACGCTGTCGCTTAACCTTCCAATTCTGCTGCAACCTATAATTCTTCAAAGTATGTGTGTCAGATATATCACTGAGGAGCTACAACAGATGACTGATTTAAGCAAGTTCTGAAATGTATTGTAGTTCAAGAAGTGCAAAATATAAAGAAAAAGACAATTAGCCGTATAAATAGATTAATTCTTTTCTTAAGAGTTTAATGTCCCTTCGCCCTTCGGAGACTTCCGATAAATATTATTTTCTGAGGATATACATCATTCAGATATATCCATGAGTAACTACAATAGATGATTGATTTAAATAACTCAATGCAACATGAAGGGAAATTTTCACTATCATCTATCTAGTAGTTCATGAAGTGGCAAGATACAAAAAAACGGAAGCGACCTAAGTAAATAGAGCTTTCAGCTTCTAAGAATATACAGTATTCACCTAATCAAAGCACCATAAAATCGTGCTTCCCTTGCAACCTGCTTTTCCAATGTTTTGGCTGACTGCTTCAAGTATTTCCCCAGTTGCTGCAGGTCATGTACAACACTAAAACAGTTGATTTTTGTAGAGAAGTTATTTTGACCTTTAAACTCGCATTATAATTGACTGTATGTGCACTATTGCATGTAGAAGGAAACTAACAATACCCTGAAACATTGTAGTTTGGTTGCTGCAGCAACTGAAATGTCCGATAGAATCTCATTGGGTAACTGCTTAGGCCTGGTCATGCTAACCACTGTAACTGCATCATTAGCTTCTACCTAAACATAGCAATTCCCAGAAAACCACATTAACACCATACACACATTCCCAATGTATCTACGAGGTCAAGATCAACTTGAGTATACGGCAATATATATCCAACAAAATCCAGATCTCAACCTGACATGATGTATAACTTACAACAAGGTAAATTCATCAATCAACAAAAACTACAATCCCCATAAATGAGTTATTTAAAATTAAATTAAGTATATCTAACAGGGACACTCCAGTTCGTGAAATTCAGCCGCTACAAATGTTACAAAGTCATTTCTATAACTGGTGTGTGCCACTTGCACACAATCATGCTTAAACATAATGTACTGCTAAGTTAATGCCTTGAATCTATATGAACAAGTTTAGATCTAATAGAACCATTATAAGCAAAAAAAAGAAACACATAACTACAAAGACAGGCAATTACCTATCAGACACCAGCATACCAGTGTCCAACACACTTAACCCATATTTGTTACATGGAATCAACCCAAATTTCAATCTAAAAAAACTCATTTTTCTAGGCCAGTTGAATGAGACTAAAACCTATTTAGAAACCGAATATATTGATCCTCAGATGTTGGTTAAAAGTTTTAACAGTTCAGAACTGCCCATGTCAACCCTAAATTCACTTGTACTAATGAAAGAGAAATGTATGTCAAACTATGTTAAACGAACCCTCATTCCCCATGTCTAGTCCAACAATAACTGGGATATATCAATTTCTGACCCTAAGTTCCAAATTTTAACACTAAAATGCATCTGGGATATATCAATTTCTGAACCTAAGTTCCAAACTTTAACACTAAAATGCATCGCAACAAGAAACCCAGCTCACCGTGTTAATCATATCGATAATAACAGAGAGTTCTTGATGAGCTAACTGTGAATTCTCAACCATACTCTGCCAAGGCCATGGTGCATTTGCTTCTTTAGCAGTTTTCTGTTTCTTCTTAGTATCTTTCTCTACTGCCCAAGCGAAATCAATTCTCCTAATTAAATCAAGTTTCTTCTGATCATAACCTACATCACTGATCAATCCAACAACAAAAACAAATCCCAAATTAATGAACACAAACAAATAATTGAAATTCGAAAAAAAAAATGAAGAAAAAATGAAAGAAGGAGGAGGAGAGGAAGATCATACGGTGCAAATCTTTCGAGCCCATTTTCTTCAATTGCATCCAATCGTTTAATTGGAAGTTTATCCAGAGAAATTTCTAGATTTTCACTCATTTTTTGCAAAATTTGAGTGAAGTTTTAGAGGATTAGAAGCTAAATTTCAGAAACCCTAGAACTGTTAAAAGACTGTGGAAGTGTGTAAATTATATGGTAGTTTTAAAGCTAACTTGGAGGAGGGTAAATCAGTAATGTTCACCGTTGGCAAGTCTTCGTGGGAAGACTTTTGACTATAAAGCTCTCATCTCCAACAGATCAAAACTGGTGAGAGAGAACGAAATTGGCTAATGCAATTACATGTTCGGTAAAAAGGAACAGGAAAAAATGGTAGTACACCTTCTTCATAGAATGGTGACTCTATTTATTAGATAAAAATTAGACTTATAAAAATTCGATATTTTTCGAAAGCGATATAAAAATCCAAGATTCTTTTTATTTTAAAAAAATATTTATATTTTTTTTAAATATACATCTTATCTTTATTTTTATTTTTATTTTCTTTATACGAAATTTACCGTCTTTGACTCTCTTTCCCACCACCATCACCATCACCACCAATAGCACTTTCTTCTCCTACTACCACACTACTACTAAAACCACGATCGTCTACTGACCCTCTGCCAACACCGTCTCATTTTCTTTTCCGTAGCAGTAACTTCTGGTTGCACAGTTCGTGTACCACTTCTCAATGTCACATCTTTGATATTCTCCCTTGGATTAAGAGGTTAAGATGGGAAATTTCCATTATTATGTGCTTTCAACTCATTCAACTCATTTGCCATCGAACCACCCTGTGTTTGTGACTCCTTGATGGTGTTATCCATCTTCTGTTGGCTATGTTGAAACATGGATATAATGGTGTTGAGCTTGTCATATGTGCTAGAACCCTGATTAGGTAGTTGTTGTGGATGAAATTGGTGATGTTGATATATATTTTGGCGGTTGAAAATAGGTTGTTGAACCGTAGCTTGGTTGTTAGCATAGTTAAAGTTGGAGTGATTCCTTCATCATGGATGGTAAGTGTTGGAGAAGGGATCATAAGTGGGCCTCTGTTGACTTGTTTCATCATTTTTGTTAATTAGGTTCTTTATCTATTGACGAACTTCAATAGATTTGCGCTTCATTAACTATCATAATGGTTGATTCTGATCCACGACTTGAAAATTATTGAGAATTTGTTGGCATGTTCTCAATTAACTCTTTAGCCTGCGTTATTGTTTCGTTCACTAATACACCACCGGTAGGAAGAATAGAAGATGTTGTTACTGAGGCTGAGAAGAAAGAAGCCTGCAGTGGAAGAACTGCTACTGCTGTGAACTGATGAGAAAACCCAACACTTGTACTTACAAAGCAGTACCAACACCAAACATATTCCGCCTCAAACTGAGCACTAGCAACAAAAGCATTTAGAAGTACTAAATCACCATTAGAACTAGCAGCAATAAGAATAGCATCATAAGAATAGATTTGCGCTTCATTAATTATCATAATGGTTGATTCTGATCCACGACTTGAAAATTATTGAGAATTTATTGGCATGTTCTCAATTAACTCTTTAGCCTGCGTTATTGTTTCGTTTACTAATACACCACCTCCTGCAGCATCAAAGAGATTTTTGTCATTTACTTGGAGCCCTTCGTGAAAATACTAGATGATCAATAAGTCACTGAATTGATGGTGTGGGAAAATGTTCACCAATCTCTTGTAACGTTCCTGACATTCATATGATGTTTCTCCTACCATCTGTTTAATCCCACAAAAAAAATTTCGAATTTGAGTCGTTTTTTATGCAGGAAAATACCTCTCTAAGAAGAGTTTCCTCAAACGTTCCAGGTTGTGACACTGCCAGCAGGTAAATAGTATAACCTCTCCTTAGCAGTGTCTACTAAGGATAATGGAAAAACTCGTAACATGATTTCATATGCATCAGTCTCCTTTGGTAATATGGCAATGAATATGCTATGGAAATCCACAAAATAGTGATTTGGATTTTTATTAGTCATTCCATAAGACTTTGGCAACTCTCGGATCAACCCTGGCTTGATCTCGAATGTAGATGTTGTTTTGATACACCTTTGTTGTGTATCTAGCTTGTGAGAAGCTAAGAATTTTAGTGTACGGTTTTCTTCTGTACCCATTGCTTCTCTTGTTTGTCTTCCGGTTTATCTTTTAGTATTGTTCCTTTACGAGTTCTGATTCCAATTTGTGAATACCCGACAGGTTTCGGTTTAAGACCAGAAGATAAGTACCTGATAAAAATCTCAAAATAAATTTAAAAACTAAAAATAAGAAATCAAAAACAAAATATCAATCTGATATGCCTTCCACGACAACGAGGCCAAAATTTGGTCGATTATTAGTCAAACAAAATTATTTCAATTTCTTACTTCACAAATATATATATTAGAGTAAAGTAGCAAGAACAAGTTTGGTGCCACAAAGAGGCAAGTGATTATTTATTATTTTTGATCGCTTATATAACTTGGGGTGGGGTGGGGGAGGGGGGGATTTCATATGATTGTAAATAAATTTAGCTAAATTAATAACAAAATGAGTTATAAACAATATAATGAGAATACTAGTTAGATGTTTTGTCTTCCATCATCAAACATATTATCAACTAAATCAAATTTAATATTCATTCTCTCTTAATATCAATAACCCTAAAAAATCCTATCGCAGGTTTACTCTGCAAAAATCTTTTTATCATCAAAGACGCAAAAGCCACTATTTGAATCATTTCCACAACATAACTTGGCGTAAGAGCCACTCAAGTTCAACCTAGCGAAAGCAATGGCTTTTGTGAATTGAGGTTACTCTAAGCAATCCGACGCAAGAACCACTCAGATTTAACCTAGGTTACGTTTCTACACATAATCGCATGGTAACATCTTGTCTTTAGAAATTATGTTATGCTATTTAAAACAAGGATTTTTCAACAGTCCCGGATCTGAAAACCTAGTTTATATATATATATATGATTATTTAATTCTCGACTCAAACAAACAATAATTCAATCATACATGACGTTATTAGCGGTAGAACATAACCGGTATTAAAGATAATATAAATACTAAGAATGAATATTTTAATTAATAACATGTTCTAGACTTCAGACTACATCTCTAACTAGTAAGATAAAATTAATTCATCATGAATTTCTTAAAATTCATGGAAAATAATAAAATAGAAAATTAAAGCAAATCTTATAAGGTAGAAAAATCTCCAAACTCCACAGCTCCTTTTTTTTTCTTGTGTAAAACGTATCTCCCCAAGAATCTTTAGTCAGAAGTAAAATAGTCTCTCAAATAGATATTTAAAAATAGAAATGTATGTGCTTGAACCCCAGTCGAAATCGGATGTCAAACTCGCCAAAGTTACACAAGGAAGTCACGCCTCAAACGGAATCGTGCGACCCTGGAGAAATCCCATCTCAAGTCCAGTTTCAGTTTTCATTGGCTTGTCATTCCATGGAGAACTAACAAGCATGGTTTTCAACTGGCTTTGTTCAACTGTCATTTATGCGGTACTGACAGTTCAAACTGCCCCTCGATCACAACTGTGACCATGAAAATATATTTCTTCTGAAAATTGGTTGAAAGATTTTGATCTGCGACTGATTTATAAATTGTATTGCCAAAACAGATGATGAAAACAGTACATGACTATTGCTTATATAGAGCAGATGGACTCAACAGGAAGACTAGAAATGACATGGACACAACACATGACACAGTACACATGTCAGACTATGATTGGTATAAAATGCTAAGTAGAGAATAGGCTACAATGAGGTGTTCTAACATTCCCCCTCAAACTGATCACTGGATAAGTGAAGCAGTTTGCACAACGAGAACATCACGCCATCGATGCCTGTAGATGCAATAACAACAACACTCATAAGCTAAACCTCTTCAAATGACCTGCACAATCTCTATAGCAAGCATCCATACATAAAGTTGCAATTGTTACATTGGTTGTTGAAACACCGGCGGGAAGAATAGAAGATGTTGTTACTGAGGCTGAGAAGAAAGAAGCCTGCAGTGGAAGAACTGCTACTGCTGTGAACTGATGAGAAAACCCAACACTTGTACTTACAAAGCAGTACCAACACCAAACATATTCCGCCTCAAACTGCACTAGCAACAAAAGCATTTAGAAGTACTAAATCACCATTAGAACTAGCAACAATAAGAATAGCATCAGAAATAGTAGATTCCAGTATTTGTTTTAGTGTTCTCTGTTGGTTAAGAGACACAAATTGTTGATGTTCTGTATTGGTTAACAAACACGAATTATTGTTGTTCTCTGTTGGTTAAGAGACACAAATTGTTGGTGTTTTGTATTGGTTAACAGACACAAATTGTTGTTGTTCTCTGTTGGTTAAGAGACACAAATTGGTGGTGTTCTGTATTGGTTAACAGACACATATTGTTGATGTATAACAGAAGTTTGAATGTATGGAAGTTACCCAACTTCATTCTAGTCAATCAACAATGTTCTTTTAATTCATCACGACAAAAAGTAATAAAAATTGTTACCTCTGCCTATTAGAATCTGTTGTTGTTGCTATATAATCAAATAACTGTGAATCCATGGAAGACAAAACTATTTAACTGCGGTATAGAATTCCTTCTGATTTTGCTTTGCTTATAGCCCATATCTCCAATTCATCCCAATTTCTCACTGATAACTTGAATTCACGAGAACCCCTTCTTCTTCATAGAACAATTCTCGACAACTTCTCTTGATATCGGCAGACTAAATACAACAGCATCATCAACTTGACTTTAAACTCACTCATAGCAAACACTCAAACCCATCTCAGATTCACCTCTTTCTCCACTTCCAGAACCCTAAAACCACTTCTAACCCTGACTTGCATCCATACTACCCCGATTTCAGTTCACATAAAAGCCCTAAAATCATCACACGCCCAATTTCAATCCTAACCAGAAATCCCCAAATTTGTTCATAAGATCAAATTGAACCCAACTTTCCAAAAAATCTGATTACATGAAAGATTTGTGAGATCTGTGATTTATGTTAGAGAAGAACAGATAAAGCGATGAAGATAGTGGTACTATGGCTTGAATTTCTGTTGGATTAAGACTGGAAATAGTAGATCTGAGTGAAAACAAAAAGCAAGAGTTTGAAGTTTGGGTTTGGGATGGTTTGGTGTGAATTGATGTCATAAAGGTGATTTTAGAAATGGGTCTCTTAGATTCGAGTTACCATCCAAGTTGTGAAGGATTTAGAAATCAGTTGAAAGCTCAATCTTGAGATGAGAAGGACATATTGATTGTTTCTGTTGGTAGGAGTAGTTGCTATTGAAGCAACAAAAATGGCAGAGAAGCAAGCAATAGAAGAATGGTAGTAGTTGTGAAAATTAGGTTTACTTCCAAGATTCGACGCTATAAGGCTTAGAGGCTCTGATACCATGAAAGATTTAGATCTGTGACTGATTTATAAATTGTATTGCCAAAACAGATGATGAAAACAGTACAGGACTATCGCTTATATAGAGCAGATGGACTCAACAGGAAGACTAGAGATGACATGGACACAACACATGACACAGTACACATGTCAGACTATGATGGGTGTAAAATGCTAAATAGAGAATAGGCTACAACGAGGTGTTTTAACATTGGTTCTTCCGCTTCCAGGACAAATTCTCCTGTTTGTTTCCCTCGGTCATTATCTTGGTCGAAAGAATTTGTTTCTTCTGACTTTTGTGTTGTTTCCCTCAGACATCATTGGGTCCATGAAAATATTTTCTTCTGATTCTTTTTCTTACTTTTTAGAATATTTTCGTAAACTAGGTTTTCCTGTTTTGTTTTCCAACTGATCCTCCTCGAGCTCAATTGCATCCCTCAATCACCTCTTCCAACATCACTAACTTCAACCACCACTGACAGTCACCAAGCTCGAGCATAAAACAGTCCTAACTCTATCGACCAACTGCCGGCAGTCTACCATTATCACCAATCTTCATCTCCAATGGCTATTATCTCCACAAAATCGAGCTCAACTCTTCTCCAGTATTATCCATCAATCACTCAAAGTACTCATCATTAAACGACATCATCTCATCTGAGCTTGAATAAGAGCAACCACTATCACCATCACCGGCCATTTATGGCAACTTTATCATCTCTCCACACGAGCTCTTTATACCCACCACTCAACACAATGCCCATTTAACTGTCAAGAGAAAATCTTGTATTCGAGTTTACAACATATCATCATTGAATCATGATCATAATCAATCTCTGATGGTGATCGCAGTAACCAACTTCCTTCTTCTCCTATTTCATTCTTCTTACCTTGATTTCTCGACTTCAAATACTATCAACTCATCAATTATAGCCACCTACCCTCGCTAACAGTGTTACAAAGGTGAATCAGCAAACTGCGCGTGTAGTTAACGAAGAAGAATAATGATATTTGCTGGTCGCGGGAATGGACGAAGAAGATGGTGGTGCCCTGAGTAAAATTGCTGGCGCTCTTATCAAAATTCAAATCATTGGCAGCCCTTATTAGTAATTCATTTAAACCTCGGTGAATCATTAGTCACGGGGATAACTTTTCTATATGACGTCAGAATGATTTCATTCTTTCGTCATTGCCTTCTCGCTTTCTTTTTACCTTCAAGATGATGAGAAGAGATCCAGGATTTAAACGAGTTTTATTTGATCTTTCTTCCCTTATAGTATTTTATTTCCTACTTTTTTTAAGAGATATAACCTAATAAGAGATTTAAACCAAAAAATTATTAATAGTATAGGGTAATTTATATAAAATCCAACAGATAAATATAAAAAATAATATTTAAATTATATAAATTATACATTTATCACACCTCAATTAAATAGGGAAAATAGGTATTATCCAAGATTTCCTAAGTTATGGTTTTAAAGGACATGTAAAAATAAGGAGTGAGTGAAATTGACAACAACAGAAAAAGATAATTATGTCCCTCATCTTTATATTTATTTCTTTTTTATCCTTTTTCTCTCCAATTTTAAAACAAATCATAAAAATATTCATAACTTTCAAAATATATATCCGATTTTAATAAAACTTATATTTTTGGAAAGGGTTTTAAATTATCTATAAAACAAGATCCATTGTTGATAGTAAATTCGAAAGTTTTTTTTTCGAAAGAAAATAGCTATGATGAAATTGGTTGCATCCTGAATTAAAATAAAAAAAGAAAAAGTTATTCAAAAAATAGTTTGGATGAAACTGGATGCATCCTGATTTAAACTAAGAAAATAAAAATATTCGAATAATAGCTAGGATGAAACTGATTGTATTCTGGTTTAAAATAAAAATTAAAAAAATATATTTAAAAATAGCAATGATGAATCTGGTTGTATCCTAACTTGAATTTGTTTTCATCCATGTTTATACTAGTATGAAACTAGTATCATCATGCTCAAAACACTCTCAAAAGATTGGTACATGGCTCAAAAGTGCTTGAGAATAAGAAAATAAGCTAAAAATAATAAAACAGGAAATCTGCAACGTTTTTTCTGGGGTTACAGATTAACTGTTGCAATGAAGATGAAAATAAACGTTGTAAATCTGAAGATAAACATTGTTGGTTGATTGAAGAAACCGTTGCATCTGAAGATAAACGTTGTGAAGCTGAAGATAAACGTTGTTGAAGAAACTGTTGCAGCTGAAGATAAACGTTGTTGATATGTTGAAGAAACTGTTGTCTTTTCTCTGTTTTTTCCGTCTTCTTCAGCAGCAGCAACACATAATTTTTATGAATTAATTTTTTTCGTTCTTTTTAGCTTTCTGAGCTCGACCCAACCTTCCTAACCTCTTTTGTGACTCAACCAAACATTTTTATACACCAAAATACGTATTTATGATTGGGTTAATTGATTATCTGTTGTTACAGCGAAGAATCATTGTATAGCATCTTCGGGCTTAGCTTAGCAGCAAATTCTCGCAGCCACACTCAAACGCCGACTGAGTTTTCATCAAATATTAAGCTACAGAAATATCTCCAACAGAGAAGAAAGGGGATTCGAGTGAGGCAGGAGATGCTTCTTTGGGGTGATTGGGTTTAATCACTGTGTCATCGTGATTCATAATCAATAGGCATAATTATTGAAATTGGTCTTTCAATAATTAATAGGCTTCTTTGGGGTGATTCATAATCAATAGGCTTCTTTGGGGTGATTAGTCGTTGGTGATGAAAAAGAAAATGATTTTCCAACATCGATTTAACAAATGATTGAAACTGATCTTTCAACCGGAGGTTTCTGTATAACATTTTAGATTTTAACAAAATAATATATTGGTCCGTTATATTGCACTAGTGGATAAAACTCTGGATATAATACCCAAATTGAATTTTAAAAAAATATCTTTTAAATTCATGGATGTTAAAAAAGTATCTTACTTTATTTATCTTCTAGATCAAAAAAACCAATCCATAGATTATTGAACCAATTAACTAAATTAAATATCACCAAAATTTTTATCTATCAAAATAAATAAATTTAAAAGTAAATGCTTTAAGCAATGTTTAAAAGATTGCAACTGACTCATATCATATGATTACATCTACTGATCTACATTTCGATGAGCGACTGCACTCGGAGTTTGAGAGCATTCTTGAATCCACCCACTATTCAGTTATTAATTGGAATTTGCGCATCCATTGGACAAGAAAAATTTAGTATTATTGGAAGACGATTTAAAATAACAATCCGGTTATTTCGTCCAAATTATGGACACTTGTTTCTAATGATTTACCTTGTAATTGCTCCGATAACATCCAAGATTAATATTTATTAGTAAATAAATTTTTATCTTTTTGTTAATCTCTTTTAGAACATCAATAATGGAGACTATAATTACCAAACGTGCATAATAATTGAAGCACAGTAGTGAAAGTTTTTAAATTTTTCATATATCAAAAATACTGAATTCATCTGCCAAATTTGGCTAGACTGAGATTATAATTGTATTTGATGGCCATCGCAGCTTTAATCTGCTCTTGGTGGTGAGGCATTAATTATATCCATGCTTGTCTAACATATTATTAGTTAGTGTTTCATCAAATACCATTTGTATATCCGCCTCATGACGGACACGCTTTTTGTTAATGCTTAGTCCCATGAGACGTAAATATTATGTCCATTTCTGCGATGAAAAACTTATAAAGGAATATACCAAAAATCTTCGGTTTTCCTTTTTAGTAGTACAAAAATGGAAAAAATATTCCTTTCTAGTATGATATATGGGTAAAAAATTGCTCTCTCAAAAACTATTTTCCTACATTATTCAAAATTAGTTGTAACAAAAAGGGTTCCATTTCGTCTCATATCTTTGTGGATGGAAATCTTGCAGGTCGGAATATACATTTCAAGAGAACTCCTGCTGACAATGAAGTTGATCAACTTATTTCTCTTTTTGAATTGATTGTGTCTAATCCTTCCTTGCTATGCAATTTGGATGATAGAAAAAGGTGGACTTTAACTGCTTCATATGCTTTCTCTACTTTATTCAGCACTGAACATTCAAATTTCCCATATAAGATAATTTGGAAAAGAATATCCAAACTAAAATTTGTTTCTCCTTATGGCTTGTTGCACATGATAGAATCATTACAGTCGAAAAGTTGGTTCAGTGGGGCTTTCATCATGTCAACAAATGTCTTTTATATAACAATGATCAAGAGTGTGAAAGGCAGCTATTTTCTATTGTCCCCTTACTAGAAGAATTTGGAGCTATCTTCTACCATCTTCTGGCATAAATGGTGTATCACCATTTACCGTTTTGGTATTCCATTATTAAATCATGGGGTGATAAGATTTTTGGCTTTTCGCATTCACGAATCACAATAGTGGATGCTCTTACTAATAGAGAATGTATTGGGGTAATTAGGTGTCCATTGTGCACAATCATCCTTACCCGTTGATGTTGAGATCTTATAGATAATTAAATGTCCCATTGTAGCATGCAAATATATTCCTATTCATTGATGATGAGATTTTTATAAAAAATTATTACCATGAACCAAAATAAAAATTTAGTAAACACATAACAAGAGTGCCAACGGGATTCAGTATTTCTTGGCTATCGTTAGAGCATCTCCAATAAAAAATAAAAATATTATTTTTTTATGATGTATTAGATTTTAGACCTTTATTTAGTTTAAATTTATTTCTAATAATTGGGTCTATAAATTAGAAGGGATAAAATATTAAATATGAAAGTATTAAAGAAAATCTTAACTACACCTTCGATTTCACCTCCATATCATATTTTTCATTAATTTTTCCTTTTTTTTATAATTATTTAAAATAAATTAAACGGTTAAAATTTTATCATATAAGATATTCTAAGAATTAAATCCAATATTATTGGAGATAGATCATTAGCTACGAGGTCTTATATTTACTACATTAGTAACTCTATCAAATAAAGATTTTAATAAGACTTCCGTGTATGATTTTTCACACCCGCTGTTGGAGATGCTCTTAGAAACAAATCACGATTCTGTCATAAAAGTCGGCTTTAGTTTTTAACAGTTTCAGGTCTTAAAGTAGTGGAACCGAAATAGGATTCAATAAAAATTCGGGTACCTACTGGGAGATCTTTAAGAAATAATAGTTAAACAAAATTATCAAAAAATTTATGATGGGTTTGAATGCAAAAATTTAAAGATGGGATTTATGGGTCCAGGGGTTTTGGTGAAATACGTTTTCCTCGTTTCTTTTGGTTGCCAAATTCATTGAATCACGTTTCTTACGAGAATCACTTTTCCAACTAATCCTCCATATGGAGTTCAACCTCTCCCTCCTAAGATTTGCTGGAAAACTTATCAAGAGATTTATGGACCCATTTTTTTAATCCTAAACTTTCATATATATACAATTTTAAGATTCTGAAGATAATGTCAAAAAGTACATGGACTTTAAAAAAAGGGAATTCTATGAATCCTAGTTATTTTAAGTAAGTTACCAAACACATGAGGGATTTGTATGAATCCCCGGATTTATAATCCCATGAGATTATAAATTTCTCAAAATTGTGAATTCTGCAACAAAATTTACCATTAATCTTCCTCGTTTTAGTTAAAATACAACTTTTTTATCTAAAATTCTTAATATTTTTCTACTAATATTTTAATCGAAGGTTAAATTAATTACAAAGATTCAATGGAGAAATAAAAAAAAATAAAACTCGATAAACTCTTTAAATTTTGGACGATCTAAAAAGGAGTACCAAATCTTTACGGGGATATTAATCCAAAAATCCAATGGTTAAAATTATTTCATTTTATATGGAATGGTATTCATCCCCGGCCTGCAAACATCTGGCACTCACCTTATAAATCTTCACTAAAATTGTTTGGCTCCAATTGTAAAACCCATAATAATACTCTATCTAATTAGTTCTAATTATGTTCTGGACATCGATCGAAAATTCTAGATTTTTATTTATTTTTTTAATATGGAGTTTTATTTCATATTTTGGGTATAAATCCTCGTTTATATTGTGACACCTTATTACCTGTGCATCCTTCCATGATAACAACCATTTAAAATATAATTAATGACCCATTAAAAACAATTGTCATTTCTGATAAAAAAAATAAAAAAAATAAGTAGCCCAAAAATCGTCTCTCCCATGTTGCGGTGACCCGCTTCTTTAAAACTAACAGGGGCACATTTTGAGTAACCCACTTAATATGAGCCGTGCAGTTTTTGGATTGTTGTTTTGGTTGGTTGTTTAGATTTTTGAAAAAAGAAACAAATTAAGTGGTATTAGTTTCTGTTTAACATAATAAAGTTTATCATTGCTATGAGATGTCATATTTTATTCACCTTTTAAATGTCTGGTCTCTCGATGATTCATCTTCTTGCAAGATTTTTACATGTGGATGAGTTCTCCGCTGCTCTGTGCAGCATTATGGCATGGACATGAATGTGTTCCAGACGTAAGTAAGTGTGTATCGTGTCACTGCCTTAGCAATGTGATTATCTACGTGTAAACCGGTACATGGCATATGTCATTCAACAAAGTCTATAAAAATCTATCACATTTTGCGTCTTAACAATAGGAGTCCCCTACAAATTCTCTGATTTACAAAACCAACTTTATCCAAAAATCATTATCATTTCTTCACTGCAATCTTATCCTTCTGTCTCAAAATTTTGAGTTCTTGGTTAGTGCACGCACACTTGATATAGCTTAATTTAGTGTTGTTGTTGATAATGGAAGGTCCTTTGCCGATTGCATCTATGAATCATATCTCACTTGTATGCAGATCAGCAGAGAAATCTCTTGAGTTTTATCAAAATGTTCTTGGGTTTTATCCAATTAGGAGGCCTGGATCATTTGATTTTGATGGAGCTTGGTAATTATGATTCAATCAATGAAGTTCGTCTATTTATTTACTTTTTGGCTAATTTTGGATTATTGTCTATTTATTATTCAGGTTATTCAATTATGGCATAGGAATTCATCTATTGCAGTCAGAGAACCCAGAAAATATGTCAAAGAAAATGAGCATAAATCCCAAAGACCAGCACATATCTTTCCAGGTAAATTTCTAGCTGCTGTTTCTATTTTTTTGGCAGATCCCTTTTTTTTTTTATAACTTCCCTGTCCACTGAATAATTGAAGAAAATTTCTGGAATTGGCAAAATGCAACAAATTTGATGTGCTTGCATAATTTGCTTTAAATTACATAGAAATTGAGTACCAAGTTCACTATATACATGCTTACCGTTTACGCTACAATGATGTAAGTTTGCATTATTAAATGCACTCCAAGTACAAAGTACAAGCACCATCATGCCAGGTGATATAAAAGTAGTGCACTATATAACCAAATGGGGCGAGCCGAATTTGCCACGAGTCTGACACTTATTATTGAGGCCGGATCGGATGGAATCTAGAGTTTGGGGATCTCTTATACACAGTTTATGTTTTCAGACTCTAAAGTGGAGACTTGATCCGACCTCAAAAATAAGAGTCAATAAGTTGTTTAATTGCCTGTTCTGCAACCAGAAGCAGAAGTCGTTTTCGGAAGTCGAAAGCAAAAAAATGCTTCACAAAAAAGTTTACGTTTTACTTATAAGAATTATTAAATGAAACTGTGTTCCCAACTAACCTAACTTATAAGTAGAAGTCGTACTTTAATTCTTAATGTGTATCTAAACACCACCCTATGAGATGGATTTTTGCTAAGTAGGTGCCATGTTGGAAACAACTGCATTAACCAGATTTTAGAAGTACATAAAAATTTGATTAAGAAAGTTTTTGTATATACTGAAACGAGATGCGTTATTATGTAGTGTGAAAGCATGGCTATAGTGGAGAAAAAGCTCAAAGACATGGGGATTGATTTCATTCAAAGGACGGTTGAAGAAGGTGGAGTCTACGTTGATCAATTGTTCTTCCATGACCCAGATGGTTTCATGATTGAAATTTGTAACTGTGATAACCTTCCGGTTATACCACTCACTGGAGAACCAGTTCAAATTCAAGCATGTTCGAGAATCAATAAGTTGAAGAATAAGATTCAAATTCAACAAAATCAGCAGCAACAACAAAAGCTTATGGTTCAACATGTTTCTCCTTTGCATGTGTAGGAATTTTAGCCTTTAGGATCTAGCTTGATGACTAGATTTGCGGGGTTAGTGTATTGGGGTATATGGGGATTTCTAGAGTCTTATTTCTTTGTTGGGAGTCTCTAGGATGTCCATATATTCATGTTAGCCGATTGAGACTTGTTTTATAAGTTTATATAAGTTTGTTTTGTTACTGGTCAAAGATTCAGGGAATGTATTCGTTGCTGGAATTTGTGTTGGACAATTCTACTGGAACAGAGGATGAAAAACGATCAGAGATGTTGTATTTTCGGTTGTAAGGTTTTAAAAAAAATTAGACAATTATCTCGAGAGGTTTGATCCTCCTGTAATGTTTTATTTCTGACTTCAAGGTTCTAAAAGAGATGTTGTAGATGTGCTTAACAATTTCTTTTAGATAATTATTTTGATCCTTTCAAGTTCCAATCATATAGAAGGTTATAACAGGTATATTAAATAATATCTAGGGATATAATAAAATCCCTTATAATATAATAAAATCCTTTATAATTTGTACCTTTGGTCTAACTAAAAACACATTATAAAAAATTTATAATGATGTTTAGAAAAAGGAAAATATATAGATTTTGATGTGATGTAAGGAGAGAACATTTTTATTATTTATAAGGAGATTTATCTTGTTTATCTCCTACAAACACCATCAAGAGGCATCAACGGTGGTTTTTTTTATCTCCTACAAACACCTTCAAGAGCCATCAACGGTGGTTTTTTTTATCTCTAACAAACACCTTCAAGAGGCATCAACGGTGGTTTATGGAAGAAAATACGCCTGTTCAAATTTAGTTTTAGGCTTACAGAATAAACTAGAAAAAAAATCTACAAAACGTTGTCTTACACTTTGCTAGGAGGCCGTATCCAGAGATGGGCTAACGCCCTAAGGACCATCCATCGGTAAATTAAAAGATAACACTTTTGAAAGTATTAGTGGAGCTCTTTGGAAGAGACTTCCTGATGTAATTAACTGGTGGCTAATTTATTATTTCCGTGGATGTAGTTTTACTTAATAACTAAACCATATAAATATCCGGTGTGTCATTTATTCTTTCCGTTATTTACTTGATCTTATCTGCTTTATATATCTAGCTTATAAGTTCTTTCTGGTCATGACTGCCAGTGTGTTTAACAAGAGTTTTTGCTTCTTCTGTCGTTTGTGCAGTTAAAATTCGTATTCGCTCGATATTCTAACGCACATGTACATAGATCACTCACTATTAAGCGTACAGTAAGTGATTTTGTCGTGCATACATTATTTTTATTTTTTATTTTTTTTTGTTGATAAAGTTAGATCTTTTCCACTTATATCAAAGTGAGGTTATAAAAAGATAGTTGAGTACATCAAAGATCAAAAACCACATAGTAATATAAATTTTATGATATAAAAATACAACTCCAAACACAACTCTAAATATTCCGACAAGAAAAGAAAAAGAATCTCGAAAAACGACTAAATACACGTATGAAATAAGATCTGATTGAATCAGAAGAGAAATGGTTTTTGGATAACATATCCGCCATTTTTTCTAAAAATCTTCTTCTTGAAAAAGGGGTACTTCTAAGAAGGAATGATTTGCCCTAAATCTTGAACGGAGTGATGAAGATTCCAGCTGCCGGAACTCACCACCGATGTACTCAACTTCAATTTTAAGAAACTCAACTGAGAATAACCACTAAATGTAAAAAAAGATGCTCTGAAAGCACATATAGAACCGCCATGAAAACGGAGAAACCCTCTCGTCGGCAAATAACTCAAAAGAGCAAAAAAGCTAACTCTAAAAAGCAATCTAACTAAATGCTAACTGAAATCACCAAATCACACTAGGTACTGCTCAGATCCACCCCAAAACGGAGTAGATCTAAGGATGAAAGAGAAAATAAAAAATTTATCGAGAGAGCTTAAGAGAGAGAAAAAAGAAGGGTAAAATGTTTTCTTCCGGTAAAAAATAAGTCTACACTTTATCATGCATACATACAATTTATACAAAGCAGAAACAAGGCCATAATAATGCAAGAAGAAATGCTAACTCTTATCATGCTAACTCTCCCACATTTATAGAGGGGCTCCCATAATAAGACGAAATAGAGACATTTGAAGTAAAATTCAAAACCTCTTATCATCATATTTTCATAATGGCTAAAATACCCCTGATTAGTTAGTAAAACTAATTAACTAATAGATTAAACTAATCATGATTAATCGAAAATAATTTTAAACTTAATCAAATCAATTCAAATTTTTTTCTTTTTGGTTTGGTAGGAAGAAAAATAGAAGAAATGTAAGATGATTTTGTAAGGTTTTTTTAAAAACCCTAGATTTTGATTCAATCAACCAGAGCATAACTGGGATACGTCTAACTTAAACTCTTGGTCTTTTAATGGCTCAAATTGGATGAAATTACGAATAAAAAGATGATTTATTTTTTATTCAGAGAATTTTACGGTTGGGTTTTCATGTCGAACCCAACCGTAAAGGCTATTTACGGTTGGGTGTTCTTCCCAACCCAACCGTAAACAGAAGAACAATGGATGAACACCAAATCGTAACAGCTTTACGGTTGGTTTTTAGCATCAGACCAACCGTAAATAATCTAAAAAATAATTCTTATCCGAGATGATTTACGTTTGAGATTTGCCAAAAAACCCAATCGTAAAACCAATTTTAGTTTACAATTTCATCCAAACTTTACGGTTGGGTTTAGGCTTCCCAACCAACCGTAAAACATCTTTTGGAGCATTGAGTTTAAAGTCAAAATTGGGTTTAAAAATCAAAATTGTAAACTTATTCAATCATTTTAACTAGATTGAAGGTAAATTGGGTCATTCGAACAAAGAAAAACCGAAAACAACACAAGTACTAGAATCCAATTTTGAATGATCCAGGAGAATTTACGGTTGGGTTTTGGCTGAAAACCCAACCGTAAAATTTATATTTGGAGCATTGAGTTTAAGGTAAAATTTGGGATTAAAAATCAAAATTTTCAAACTTATTCAATCATTTTAACTAGATTGAAGGTAAATTGGGTCATTCAAACAAAGAAAATTGAAAACAACACAAGCACTAGAATCCAATTTTGAATGATATTCATATTTACGGTTTGGTTTTGGGTGAAAACCCAACAGTAAGTCTGGCATGAAAAAAATGTCATTTTTACGGTTGGGTTTTGACTTAATAACCCAACCGTAAAACTGTCATTTTTCCTATTTACTGTTTTACGGTTGGGTTTTCAGGCAAAATTCAACCGTAAATATGATATATTTATTTATTTTTGACTTGATTTTTCCTTTGCTTGGTTTCCAACTTAAAATTTTGGTAAATAAAACATGAGCTAGACAAATTAAAGATAAAAACTTTCTCATACATTCTAACTTGTGTTATATAATGTATATAATACACCCACAAAAAAACCCCTTAGTTTGACGCAATTGTTGTAATAAACATAGAGTTAGGGAGAAGGAGGAGGGGATTGTCGATGAGTTTGACGAGCTCTATTTTTGCTCTTAGGACAACGATTACGAGGAGCAGCACCACCGCCACGAGTACGAGCACCAGCACGACCGCCACGAGTACGAGCAACGCGTTGCACATCATCGGCTTCAGCATGTTTCTCTTCATCACTAGGTCGCGTCTCTCTTCGGCTAATAGTCGCATCTCTTGTACCGGCTCTACTCCTCTTTAAATTTCTTGTCGTCTCATCTTCGTCTTCTTCACGAAGCTTCCCAATTTTAGCTTGCAGGTTCTTCAATTGGTCAGACGTCGTCACATCAACTCTACTTAGGCATGGAGTGATAGACTCCGCCAGTGCAAGTGCTTTCTTTTTCACCTTATTTTTCTATTCACATATGAAATAAAAGTTGGTTGAGTCTTTATTAATAAATCTTAAAAACATTAATAACAAAAGTAATTTACGTACCAAATTGAAATATGCTTTCTTCCAAAAACCATCTTCTGTGTTGTTTCCTTCACCCCTTTGAAGTATTTTCATAGTTTCTGGATCAATATAATGAAATTTGGATGACCAAAATGACGATACCAATCCAAGTAATCTTCTGCAGCCTCTTTTGTGCCCGGAGATGAAATTACCTCCTGCATTTGGATTTGGTAATCCGGTTGATAGCGGTTGTTCCAAACTGCGACCGAAGGCGTTGGGTTGTAGTTGAGCACGATGCTTGGGCCTTCGATCATCGAGCCATTCACACACAATTTAAAGGCTTCGTGTGTTACCTTGGTTTGGACATAGCCACATTGGCGGAGAGTTTGACGGGGGTTGCACATCACGAACCCAAACGGATGGTACAAAGGCCCGTTGTAGCCTGCCACGTCCGAGAATTGACGTAAATCTTCAACATCTCCATCATCATCTATGGTAATCTTCACATAAGGATCAAAAACAAAATCTTCAACGGTGAAAGCATCAATTTCACTTCTCATCTTTGCTATCTGCACTTCTTTATGCCTTGCCTGGGTACCGGTGAAGATGAATTTCTTTCCTGTAGGTCCAGTACCATCACCGCTCGACTTCGTATAGGAGTCAGGCTCGGAAAGTGATCATAGACCCATGCCTATGAAGATAATAAATATTAATATAAGATAATGCACAAAAAAAAATCTGAATTTAAACATTGAAATTCTAACAATAAATTACCTGAAGAAGACCAGTATTCCCGGCAATCTCAATTCCCCTAACCCTCGAAGCTTTTCTAAGGTTGGCAAGTAGGTAAGCCAGGCTGGAAGTTCCCAATGAGTACTCATGCGTCTTATGGAGATCATCCGTCAACCACTGTAGAAAGTGAGCGTTGACTCTGTTTCCTGAGTTGTCAGCAAAGATGGTGTCGAGCATATATAGCAGATACGCTCTGGATGTTCGCATAGCTCTGGTTTCATCTATGACGACCCCATCCTTTTCCAACTTCCGGGTTCCTCCAAACTTCTTTCTGAGACTACGCAACAAGATCTTCTTGGTCATACCTAGACCTTTCTTCGTTGCTGCCCCTGGTTTATCTCCACAAGCCAATTTAAACTCTGATTCGGCTTCTCTCTTCTCCTATCCAAGTGTATCTTGGACAAGGACATAAAGATCACTCCATGACATGTTGTTATCAAAATCTTCATACACAGATTTACCTTCAACTGGTAAGCCAAGAATTGACTGGACATCATCCGGCGTTATTGTCATCTCGTCGAATGGGAGATGAAACGTATCGGTTTCAGGCCAATAACGTTCCCTGAATGCTGTGCAGGTGACACTGTCATACTCCAACATCGAATTGGTAATTCCGGGAGCTAACCCGATACCATTTACGAGAAATTGGACGGCATACATTCTCCAGCTAAAGGCCAATGTTGAGCCCTTTGACGAACCAATTTCTTGATCGCTTGTGGATGATCCTACAAAAAATAAAAACAATTTTTTTTAACTTGAAGTTAAACAAACGAAAATTTAACAAAACAAGAGAAGTTTTTAGATTAATACCCTCGTCTCAGCAACTTTGGCATCCCATGAATGGGGATGACCAAATAATATAGCAGACATGTCTTGTGGTGGTTCTCTAATCACAATAGCACCTCCATTGAACACAGGTAGATCTTCCAAGTCTTGGAAAACATTATATTCCTCTTGTGCAAGTTGAGGAGAACTACCACCCCCTACCTCAAAAGTCGTCTTATGACTCTTTCTCAAGCCTCTATTAGCTACCCCTAAATGAACTCCGTGGCGAGGGGTTGGAGTGTGAGAAATAGGTGTTAAATTACTACCCATATTCTTCTTATGTTTCCTACAACATACAAGCAATACAAGTTAGATAATTTCCAAGCAATTCAACTTAAACAACTTCAATTTGAAAATTCAGAACTTTTTACGGTTGGGTTTCACATATAGAAACCAACCGCAAATAATAAACATCACCTACACATGAGAATTTACGGTTGGGAATTGACACTCCAACCCAACCGTAAATAATCCTCACCAAAAAATTTAACTAAGCAGAAGCATTTACGGTTGGGTTTTCTAATTGAACCCAACCGTAAATAATCCACAACAAAAAAGTTTTACATACACATAAATATTTACGGTTGGAAAAATGAATCCAACCCAACCGTAAAATTCAAGTTCAAAAATTGGTGCAAATTTTTTTACGGTTGGGTTCAAAATCGAACCCAACCGTAAAATTTTCTCTTCATCTCCTACCCATTGTTTTACGGTTGGGTTTTTCAATCGAACCCAACCGTAAATTCTTCTGTAACCAATTTTTTTTAACAAAAACATTAATCAAACATTCCAATGAATCACTTTTGGGTTCTAAAAATAACATGAGTTTTGTTCAATACCTTAGATACACCATTGTTTGTTTCGGAGTTTGATTTTGATTGTCACCACCGATTTGTTCTTCAATCTCTTGATTAGGTTGAAAAGTTTGATTTTGGTTGGCGTCACTACTACCTTCTACACCTTTAGTATGATTCTTCATCATTAATTTTTGGAGTTTAATCGACGAAGAATTTTTCGAATCGACGATGAATTTCGATGGAGAAATTGGGTTTACGGTTGGAAAACTGATGGAGAAGTTAAGATATGAGAGTTTGGGAAGGTTTTGTTTAGGTTTAGGTTTTAATTGATTGAAGGACAAATTAAACTTTTTAATTGATAGAAGGGTAATATGGACATTTAACATATGAGATTGGAACCCTTAAAACATCCCTTAACGTATTTTTGGATCATCCTATCTCACATTGGAACCCTTTTACCAATCAAGGAGCCCCTAAATCACCCTTCAATTTGTAATAGGAATAGTCGAGACAATATCAAAGCTTTAACCATACTAATAAAATGATAAGTAAATTCATTTTATCAAAGTCTTGCAAGTAATTAATCCTCGTCCCCAACCCCAGCTCCAGCTCTTGTTGCTTGAACTAGAACGCTCCAAGATCAAACCCACAACTTGTTCATTAACCACCAAAAACCGATGTATCGGATAATTTTTTTGATGATAAGATAAATTTCATTAGTAGGAAGTTCACCGGAGGTAAACAAAAGCTGCTCCAATCACTTCGACTGAATAAAGTTTAATGGTCTAAAATACCCCCACAACTTTTCTATCGGATAAATGAAGAGTTTCGGGAAAAGATCTCCATAAAGGAACAGAGTGAGATGGAGATGATATATAGATTCTCAAATCTATTATCTCCAATCTCAATAGCGGATAAATGCTTCAAAAATTCAGTAAACAAACCATTCATTAGAACCCCAATTCTGGGTTCTCACTTAAATCAAGAAAAATCATTCAAATCCAAAGTATTAGACCTTAAAACACCAGCATTCAATGGATACAGTAAATTGATCACTTCAAAACCCTTTTCTTCTTCGATTGCTGCTAAAGCAGGTTGGTTACTGGGTTTAGGAGGAGAAAAGAAACAAATTTTACCAGAGATAGTTAAGGCTGGAGATCCTGTTCTTCATGAACCTGCTCGTGATGTTTCTGTTGACGAAATCGGGACTGAAAAGATTGAAAGAATCATTGATAATATGATTAATGTCATGAGACAAGCACCTGGTGTTGGTCTTGCTGCTCCTCAGATTGGCATTCCCTTAAAGGTTCTTCATTTTTGACTTTCTTCGGTTCGTACTTACTACATTTTGCCTGGAAAATTTGTATCTGTTTGTTTGTTTTGCTTGCTATTGGAATTCAATTCATGGGTTTAGCTAGTTGGCTATTCAGGTACCTCCTATTAGGCCCCATTTCTTGTGTGTTAAAGTAGTTAATTGCAGTGAGTTGAGTTTGATTAGTTAGTTTATAGTGTTGCCAATTGTGATGTCTCTACTAGTAAATGTATGTTCTGAATGAACTGTTAATCTTGTTTGCATTTTGCTGAAATTGATTAGTTATTTATAGTGTTGCCAATGTGATGTTCCGACTAGTACTTGATGTCTTGAATAGACTATTAATTTTTTGTTTGCATTCACCTTCTTCAATCCTAGTTTCTTCGTTTTTGATGGGTTTTTCGACTGCATAATTTTTCAGTGTATATTTGAAGCATAATCTGTCAGTGTATATTTGATTTGGGAGGTATGTGTTAAACATTTTGTTTCTGTAGAGATTACAGTTGGTAAAATTATAGGTTCAGTGAAACTGTTGTATAACGAATATCCAAATGTGTCACGGGATTCCAGTTAAGGATTTTGGGACGGTGGTTGGGGGTGGGGTGGGGGGTGGGGTTAACTTTAAAGAGAAATGCATAAGAAGAATGTAAGAGGCCAATTTTGTGAAATATTTAAACTTCATGTAAATCGAAAACATTCAAGGTTGTAAAGCATTTGATGAGAAAACAAAAAATGAACAGGAGAATACGGGGAATTTGACTATCGAGTTTTATTAGTGTCATTTTAATGAAGGTTGCGTCAGGTTGTATTTACGAAATTCAGGTAGGTTTGTGAAAGATTGATAAATGGTGGGGTCGATATGAATAGTTCAGTTATACCATTTTCATGTACATCCGCATCGACATACAAAGTACAAAAGGTAATGAAATCACAATAACGTGTTCTGTTTTGTGGTTATGCAGATTATTGTTTTGGAAGATACAAAAGAGTATATCGGTTATGCTTCGAAGCAGGACATTAAAGAACAAGATAGACGTGTTTTTGACCTTCTGGTAAGTTAGTTTCTCTATGAAGATCGGACACCAATAAACGATTTAGTGCTTTTTCTTTTCATTTTTTTCTCATCATCAAAAAACTTTTTATTTCTACAGAGCTAGTAGTTAATGTTTCTCTCGAAGCAGGTCATACTGAACCCCAAGCTTGAAAAGAAGGGCAGCAAGACTGCGTTGTTCTTTGAAGGTTGCGTGAGGTAAAAAAACAGACCTAACCTCACTGTTATTATGTTTACTATGTATAAGAGCTTATTTGGTTAACCAACAACCACTAATTCTTTTATATTAGAACGTATAAAGATTGACTTCATATTATTCGACGTCAAGCAATTATCTGGAAACAGTTGAGAACTACTTCCTTGTAGTCTAATATCATGAGTCAGTGATGTCATGATAAATTTCATTATCCAGTTTCAATGAGAATTTAAGCCGAAAACTCTTTCTTGTAATTGAAGCTATTGCAATAGATATGGATTTCAGAAGTCCTTGCTTAGTTGCTTATACCTCTGTTGTATATATTAACTTCGAGTTCATATATTAACCAATGCCATTATTTTCTAGCTTCAAAAAGATTTTATTGCGTTTACTTCATTAATAATCCAAAGATATATTATCATGAACTAATTGTGATATTGTTTGTATTTGTATCATGGTAAAGTGTTGACGGCTTTAGGGCAGTGGTTGAGCGTCATCTTGAGGTGGAAGTTACAGGTTTAGGACGTGATGGCAAGCCCTTGAAAGTAGGAGCTTCAGGGTGGCAGGCTCGAATACTACAACATGAGTGTGATCATCTAGATGGCACAATTTATGTTGATATGATGGTTCCGAAAACATTCAGAACCTTGGAGAACCTCGAGTTGCCTCTTCCATCTGCGGTCCCTAAACTCGGAGTGCTTAACTCATAAATAATAGTGTCTGATCATTTGTTGCACTGAATTTTTGCCATTTCGTTGTTGGTGTAATAACATGAGCTGTTGCATTAGTGATTACTGAAAATTGATCACTATTTTAATTAGAAAATTGTTTAACTTTTGGATTCCAATGATCTTGATTTTGCTTATCCACATTTTGTTGTATAGATTTTTTTTTTCTTGCTTCTCCAAGTCGTACCATTACTACACAATCTGTTGTGATATTACCATGTTTTGTGCGTATTTAGAGACCGTGCAATATGGATATGGTAGGTTTGAGAATCCTAGCAGTCGTAGTTCTTTTGGGGCTATAGGATGATCAAATAGAACTTTTTCGCAACGAAAGTTAAGCCAGCATTTTTTCCCCTCATTTCAGTAATTATGAATATGCAAAATGCTGAGCTCACGCTAAAGCTTGCGGGGCGGAGTCAAGTTGGAATTGAAATCGTTGTGATGCCCATATGTAGGGTGTAAATAGAGTGTACATGTTCGTGACGAAAACGAAGGGCTCGATTTAGAACAAAATTAGGGTTTCAAAGATACTCAAGAAATTTTTGGAAAATCAGGTAAAATTTCAAATTTCTCTCCCATCTAGTGATGTTTAATTCTTTGCTAGATCTTGTTGAGTTAGCTAATCATTCATATCCAAAACTTAAATCAAATTTCATGATTTTCAATCTATTTATATCAATTAAGGCATTAACCTGGTTCCAAAAGCATTATATAAGTGAAAAATCAGTATGATTTTATGTGCAATGTGAAATTGGATTCTTATAAAAAAATTGCTAGTTTCAAATGCTCTGTGGTGATTCTTGTATTATGACTGGAATAAACTCTGTATGTATATATGTGTGTGGAATTGTGTTAAACCTCCTTTTGTTTCGACTTTTGCATAGAAGTAGATATATTTGTGATCTTGTGTATGTTTACATGTCCTTTCCCCTCATCTTTCCGTCTTTGTTTTTCCTGTTCTCCATGCATTTAAGAACCACTGAGGTCTGCGTCGTCTTTGACATTTTATCGTTCCTGCTATATGAAGCAGTAGGTTCCAGAATCCTACATTATAGTTCACGATTTGATATGATTTTTCTTTTGTTTTGCAGTTTGTAATATGTTGTATGTTGTTCTGAAGGGTATGGCAATCTCAACATGGTTTTGCTGAATGCTTTAACAGTATGATGTTTTTGTTCGTGAAATGTACATCATAGTTCTTGTAGTTAGTACCTTGATTTGTAATCATTTAAAACGAAACCAGGAGGATCTGCTGCGATTAGACGTGTCCCTAGCTAGGTTCCATGCAGGAATTCTTGTGATGCCACTCCGTTGAAGACTTATGCTTATACTCCTAGTGGGTTTTCAGAGGAAGGTGTTGAAATCTAATAATGTTTTCCCTCCATTATAGAGTTCGTAACTGTTTCCTAGAACAAAATCAAGTGTTTTCAAGTTTCAAAAACTTCCTCTCTCTGAAACATGGCTTCCACTCTTTCGTCCATATTCCTTGTCCAAATCCGTCTTCTGTTAACCATTCAATGCTTTCTTATTTACACGATAATCTTCCATCCTTAGCTCTTGAAACCCTAAGAAAGCAGATTCAATTCGGTGGTATGAGTGCATTAAACGAGAACACCTTTGCCATTGCTTTTAAATCTTGTTGTGGAAACCTAAAAACTGGTTCTCAAATACACGGCTTAGCAATCTCATCTGGGTTCGATTCCTATGTTACTGTTCATAATTCGTTGATGAGTTTCTATTGCAAATCTGGGCAGTTTAATCGAGCTTTTGAGATTTTTAGGAGTTTAGAAAACCCAGACATCGTGTCTTGGAATACCATTCTTTCGGGTTTCCAATGTAGTGAAGATGCTGTGGAGTTTGCTGCTGAAATGCATCGAAAAGGGGTTGTTTTTGATGCAGTAACGTATACAACTGTAATTTCCTTTTGTTCAGATCCTCCAGAGCTTCTTGGAATTCAGATTCATTCTCAGATATTAAAATCTGGGTTTGGGGCTGAGAATTTTGTAGGTAATGCTCTTATAACAATGTATTCAAGGTGGTGCCGACTAAAAGAAGCTAAAAAGGTGTTTGATGTAATGGCTTATAGAGATTTGGTTTCTTGGAACGCAATTATCTGTGGATATGTACAAGAAGGAAACAATGGACTTGAGGCTATATTGTTTTTTGTGGATATGGTAAGAGAATGTTTGAAGCTCGATCATGTTTCATTTTCAAGTGCAATATCAGCCTGTGGTCATGTAAAGAACTTGAATATGGGGAGACAAGTACACAGTTTAGCTTTGAGAACTGGGTATGGTGTTCATGTTTCGGTATGTAATGTTCTGATTTCGATGTATTCGAAGTGCGAGATTACCCACAGTGCTAAAATGGTTTTTGAGAGTATGACTGATCGAAATGTGGTGTCATGGACCACCATGATTTCGCTAAATGAAGAAACTGCAGTTTCGCTATTTAAAGAAATGAGACTTGATGAAGTTTGTCCAAATGAAGTCACATATGTTGGACTAATCCAAGCAATATCTACTCAAGATTTAGTGAAAGGAGGAAAAATGATTCACGGGTGTTGTATTAAGACAGGGTTTATAACCAAATTGAATGTTTCTAACAGTTTCACAACCATGTATGCTAAGTTTGAGTCTATGGAAGATTCAAAGAAAGTGTTTAATGAGTTAAATCACAAAGAGATCGTTTCATGGAATGCATTGATTTCTGGTTATGCTCAAAATGGGCTATATCTAGAAGCTCTAGAGACATTTGTGTCAGCAATTTTGGAGTCCTTGCAACCAAACAAATTCACCTTTGGTAGTGTCTTGAGTGCAATTGCATCTGCCGAACCTGTATCACTAAGACACGGACGGCGTTGCCATTCTCACATTATCAAGCTGGGGTTACACACAGATATTAGTGTTTTAGGAGCTCTGCTTGATATGTACGCTAAACGTGGAAGTATTGATGAATCTAGGGTTGTTTTTGAAGAGACTACAGAAAGAAGCTTAGTTGCTTGGACTGCAATAATTTCGGCTTATTCAAGACATGGGGATTTTGAAACTGTGGTGAGCTTATATGAGGAGATGATTAAAGAAGGAGTAAAGCCAGATTCAATTACATTTCTTTCAATATTAGCAGTCTGTGGCCGAAGAGGAATGGTTGACATGGGTATGAAAATCTTCAACTCCATGGTGAGTGATCATAAAATTGAGCCTTCACCCGAGCATTATTCGTCAATGGTGGATATGTTAGGAAGAGCTGGTCGATTGGACTTAGCAGAAGAATTTTTAGATCAAATGCCAACAAAACCTGGATTGCGTGTGTTACAAAGCTTGCTTGGGTCTTGTAGAACTCATGGTAATGTTGAGCTGGGTATAAAAGTGGGAGAAGTTCTAATTGGGATGGAACCGAAGGAGTCTGGTTCTTACGTGTTGATGTCTCATATGCATGCAGAGAAAGGAGAGTGGGAGAAAGTAGCAAAGATAAGGAAAGGAATGAGAGACAAAGGAGTGAAGAAACTAACAGGTTTAAGTTGGGCAGATGTTGGTGAGGTTCATGGTTCTATGTATATGCACGGTTTCTGTATAGAGGATAAATCTCATCCACAAACTGAAGAAATTTATAAAATGGTTGAATATATAGGGTTGGAGATGAAGCTGTTAGAGATGCAAAACCAGAGAATGGGGAAAGAATACATTTTATGTAATGCGTGAAAGGTAGAATTTTCTTCTAATATAGCAAACAGAGGGTTTTGATATCCTTGCATATACTTTTACATGTAATGCCTGAAGAGTTGATTAAAAAAATTAGCTGGAATTGATGAATGTTGGCTGCTAGTTAAGGAGGAGAAACTTGGTCATGATGTACTTCCAGCAAAGAACTATTCAGCTAGTTTAAAGTCATGTAGTGTTGGAACCATAAATTGACCAAGTCACAAGTAGCATTGTAGGCATTTATTGACCCGGTAGCATCTGTCATAATAACATTCACTCCAACGCTGTGGTTAGAACGAAACAGAAAAGATATTTGAGCCAGGTATAAGAATAATACAACTTCGGTTTTGTTAGTTAATGGTCTCTATTCCTAAGTGTGTTGTATTTTAGTATGTATTTTTTAATGTGGATAATTTGATGGCATGGAACGCAGAATTTTTTGTAGTTCATTCCTAAAATTATATTATCCACAAGATTGTGTGTACATTTTAAGTATGCTTACAAGCTTAAGCTGCAGATCTCTTCCCTCTAGACGTGCATCATGAAGTTGAATTTTATCTGTTTTTGCTAGTTTAAATTGTTGTTGTTGTTGTTGTTGTTGTTGTTGTTGTCCTTCAACTGTGACTTCCTGTTTTGTATAAGTTCTTGTTTGTGCTGTTGGTTAAACAATACTTCTGGTTTGCTAAACTGTGATGCACTGCTTGATTTTCTTTTTTCTTTCCGACTTTGATCTTGCTTGATTTCTTTTCTCATTTTGTCATTCATGTTAAAAGAAGCAGGAGACAAGATATTCTTACTTTATGCTCTTAAGGTCTGACATTTTTCTTTTCTCTTGCAGTTTTGAAATTTATACAGTAGGTTATTCTACCACTAGAGGAAGAGGTTATGGCTAGTACTGCATGTTTTATTATTGTTAGCAAGAATGACATTCCCGTTTATGAAGCTGAAGTTGGCTCTGCTCTCAAAGTATGAATACTCTTGAGTTTTATTCTTCAAAGAACTGTATGAAACTTATATTCTAGATTATGAAGTGATGACTACATGCTACTAACTCGGAAAACTATTAGAATATTTTTCACTTTCTTGTTATATCACTCTATATGCTTGCATGAGTTTGCTTCTTTTCATGCCTCATCTTTTTGTAGATAAATTGTTTTGATTGGGAGTATAGCATCCTGGGAAGTTTTAAAAAAACTATGAGAGGTCATAAGATATATTTTTCTTTTTTGTTGTTATATCATTATTCTGTGGAAATGAGTTTGCTTCTTCGCACGCTTCGTTTTTACATACATAAAATGTTGGAGTGGACATATAGCATTCTGAGAAGATTTTACAGTAATTTTGCATAAAACTGACCCACCTTATGCATGACATTTACCCGACAATTTGGTGCTTTACTCGTCTTTTGACTTGCATTTCTTCTCTTTTTCTTTCGTTCTTTTTATTGGAAGCGCTTTGTGCTATATATTATCCTGTTCAATGACCTTAACCGAGCTTGCTTCTGTGTGTTTATTTACTTTTCACTTTACCCTGATGTGTTACTTTGTTCCATCAATGGTCGCATTCCTTGTTTATTTTTTATATTCCTTCGCAAGTTTCTTTTGTTATTAGTTCTTAATTTCCGAAGATCATTATATGACAGAAAGAAGAAGCTGCTCACCAGCACCAATTTATTTTACATTCAGCGTTGGATGTTGTTCAAGACCTCGCATGGACTACTAGTGCTATGTGAGTACATATACCAAAGTCCTTGTTTTTATCGTATCTTCTTTTTCCCTACTAAGCATTTTGCTTGACAATTTTGACACAGGTTCTTGAAGACGGTGGATAGGTTCAACGATCTGGTGGTGTCCATCTATGTTGCGGCAGGTCATATCCTTCAAAATGGAAATTGATAAACTTATTTATCGCATAACTCTAGGATACTTCATTAATTAATATATTGCAAAACATCATTAGGGTAAAGCATAATTATGATCATGCGTCGTCAAATATTAATATTTTGCTTAAATTAGGGCGCCAAGTGGTTGAAAGCACTAAATATCAAGGATGTTGAATATAAACGACAACCACGAGGAGTTTTGTTCAGAGGTTTGAGCTCCATGTCTTATTTCACTCAAAGATTTTCAGAAAGTTGATAACATTATGTTTTGTGAGCGCACCACGTGATCCGAGTCAATACTTTTCATTTACTTATTAATAAAAAGTTAGTGACTAGTGATTGATTGAGTTTACCGAATGCTACCTTAGTGAACTCTGCATACCAGAGTTGTTTCCATCATCTGATTTGGGGTTTATTGATTCAAGGGCCAACAGACATTTGGAAGTTACATATAGATGTCTATGTACACTTCTTTTTGTTTTTTGAAACTGTCTGTGTACACAATGCATGATGTGGCCAAGTTATTACATATAGCATGATCGATACAGAAATAGATCGAGCCATCTGCTCCTTTATCCAAGAAAAGATATTTCTTTTTTGCATGGTCCAATCGTTGATCCCGAGATTCCACATATGTTAATTGAAGATTATTCAATTTTGCGAACTCTTGATTCTATGGTCGTATAACTTGTATTTCGCAGCAGCTTTGTCACTTTTGTTCTTTTGCCTTCTTTGACCAACCATTTCATACATACAAGATTGATGCTACTTCATGACTCAAGAAATGAAGATGGGATTAAAAGCTTTTTCCAAGATGTCCATGAGCTGTATATTAAGGTAATATTTTCAGTTTGAAAGAGCTACATTTCCTTTGTGTTTTCTGTAGAGTAAATACAAGGTCCTTGTGATGGTGCCACTCTGTTAAAACCTCAGTTGTTTCGTCAAAGGTTGACTTTATATTCAATTCCCTAAGTATCTCCCTCTATCACTCATATGCAGATTCTTCTCAACCCCCTCTATATTCCTGGATCGCGCATAACATCATCCCATTTTGATACGAAAGTCAGGGCCCTCGCAAGAAAGTATCTGTAGTAGGTGAAGATGAAGAGAATACAAGTCACATAAGTTTCTTCCGAAGACGTTACTCTTCAACATCCTTCATTTTGATTCTCGTGTTGTGTCTGATCTTGTTGTACAATTTCTCTTTCTAAAGGAAAGCATACAAGTTGTTGGAACAGAAATGTTAGTAATACAACAATAACAAAAAGTCATTTCGTTCTGGGTAATTTCTGCAGTGCCTTCAGTTCTTTGTTTCTATCTTGTATTTTGGTGATCTTGTTGTACTGCTTTGTGATTAGACTCAAGAGGAGTAAACACGAACAATGGCTTCTCTAGATCAATCTTCTGATATTTAGATCAAATAATAAGAACTCAAAATTCTCATACAGAGTTTCTGATAATTGCTAAAAAAAAGTAATGTGTTTTTCCATATGTTCTTAACAAATATTTGGTATTTCTCATGGATGAATTTTAGTCCCATCCATGGGAGGTGGATAAGGGGTATCCCCCGAAAATATTTGGTATCACCCCATAAAATAAAATGATAGGGGATTTTCAGTGAAAACCCACCCCACCCCTTCAGTCAGTCAGTGTCTATCTATCAATGGCGGCAAAACCAGCGGAAGAAGAAGAAGAAGCTGTTAGGCTAAAAACCCTAGCTGAGGAGAAATACAAAGAATCAGAAACAGAATCAGCGTTAGAATACGCAAGACAAGCAAAATCTCTGAATCAAAACCTAGATGGAATCGGTGAATTAGTAACTACATATAGCATTCTCCATGAGGCATCGTTATCATCACCACCTAATTGGTACAAAATCCTGCAGGTAGAATCTTTTTCTCATATAAACATTATCAAGAAACAGTATAGAAAACTTGCCCTAACTCTACATCCAGATAAAAATCCATCTTGTTCGGCTTCCGAAGAAGCATTTAAACATGTCAATGAAGCATTTAGATTACTTTCAGATAAGGTTAGGAAAAAAGAATTTGATGTTAAGCTTAGAATTTCTATGCAATCGGCTGCCGTTTCGAGTAATGGTGGAGCTGATAATATGTTTGCAACAAAATGTCTGAGTTGTAAATTAGTTCATCAATTTGAGAGGAGGAAGTTTATTGGTCAGAGTTTAGTTTGCCCTAGATGTAAAAAGAGTTTTGTAGCTGAAGAAATGAGGGTTAATGATGATGATGATGAAACTAGGGTTATGGTGTATGAAAGTAGGAGAAAGCGTAAAGCCACTGTTACTGATTTCTTGGATAGGATAGGATTGAAATCGAAACAACCTAAGAAGAAGGTGAAATTTGCAGACGAAATGACTTTGTCGGAAATGCAATTGGAAGCCAAGCGTAAAAATGAGGAGGAAATGGTAGGAACAAAAATGGACGGGGGGAAGGAGAAAACGTCGAAAGTGAAGGTAACAGTGGATAAAGGGGAAAATGCAAAGGAGAATATGACATTGAAAGAAATG
>JAJJMC010010664.1:362391-383642 GCA_023531435.1 Papaver californicum | reverse complement strand
AAAGGGGAAAATGCAAAGGAGAATATGACATTGAAAGAAATGGCAGAAAAAATGGACAAGAAGAAGAAGAAGAAGAAGATGGATACAGTGCAGAACACAGAAAAGGTGAATGAGAAAACGATGACATTGAAGGATATGCTGAAGGAAATGGAGGAGGAGAAAGAGCAGAAGATAGTGGAAAACACCGAAAAGTTGAAAGAGAAAAAGGTGAAAAAGGTGAAAGACATATCGGAAATATTGGTGAGTGAGAAAGCAATGACATTGAAGGAAATGCTGGGAGACATTGAGAAGAAAAAGAAGATCAAAACAGTGGAATCCACGGGAAAAGACAAAGCCAAAACAGGAGAAACGTTGAAGGAGAGGACACTGACATTGAAAGAAATGGTGGAGAAACTGGGTAAGGCCAAGGGCAAAGATAAGGTGGAGGAACCAGAAAAGGCCAAGGACGAAGACAAAGTGGAGAAGAAAAATAAGGGAAAAAAGAAAGGGAAGGAGAAGAAGAAGAAAGAGCAGGGAAAGGAAAGGGAAGAGAGAGGTGTTGTTGCAATTTCTGAGAGAAGTAGTGATCTTGAAGCTATGTTAGCGGAAGATTCGGATTTTTATAGCTTTGATAAGGACGAAGGTAAAGTGGAGAAGAAAAGTAAGGGAAAAAAGAAAGGGAAGGAGAAGAAGAAGAAGAAAGAGAAGGGAAAGGAAAGGGAAGAGAGAGTTGTTGTTGCAATTTCTGAGAGAAGTAGTGATCTTGAAGCTATGTTAGCGGAAGATTCGGATTTTTATAGCTTTGATAAGGACGATGACAAAGTGGAGAAGAAAAATAAGGGAAAAAAGAAAGGGAAGGAGAAGAAGAAGAAGAAGAAGAAAGAGAAGGGAAAGGAAAGGGAAGAGACAGTTGTTGCAATTTCTGAGAGAAGTAGTGATCTTGAAGCTATGTTAGTGGAAGATTCAGATTTTTATAGCTTTGATAAGGATAGGTCAGAGCGCTGTTTTAAGAAATGTCAAATATGGGCTGCTTATGGTGATAGTGATGGAATGCCTCGGCATTATGGTTTAGTTGATGAAATTATATCGTTGAATCCATTTAAGGTGAAAGTGAGTTGGTTAGCCTTGCAAGGAAAAGGAGACAATGTAACGTTAATTTTAGAAGGATCAGATTGTCAGATTTCATGCGGCAAGTTTAAGGTTGATGGGAAGACTGTTGTGAATTCTGTGAATATCTTCTCTCATATTGTAGACTGTGAAAGGGTGGCTAGAGAGATTTACATGATTTACCCAAAAAAGGGTTCAGTCTGGGCACTTTATGGGGGTTCAGATAGGCATGATATTAACCAAGTGAATGTAGTTAACGGATGTTATGATATAGTTGTAATTCTCACTAATTATAGTGAGATGACGCATGGTCTGAGTGTAGCATATCTTGACAAGGTTAAATGGTTCAAGACAATTTTTGAGAGACGTGAAATTGGTTGTCATGCTGTTAGATGGCTTGAGAAAGACAATGTTCGACTATTGTCTCATCAGATTCCTTCAAGGAAGCTCTTGGGGACAGAGGCTCCAGGCCTTCCAAAAGATTGTTGGGAGCTTGACCCTGCTGCACTTCCTCAAGATTTACTTGTTGTGGAGAAAGATTACGTGCAGCAGCTTGTCTTATCTTGAATTTGCTTCTTGTCTTTTCAGGTTTGAGTTTAAACATGTTTCAGTTGTTATAAATGTCTGTCTCCCCAAGTAAGTTAACTACATCGTTTTTGACATCGGAACTGTCAATGTAATACTGCTACTGTTAATTACAAGTGTAGTGCAATTATAAGAAACTGTCAGACACATCCATTCCAAGTGTGTGTGTGTTTAATCATGGGATATGCATTTTATGTGCAATGTGAAATTGGATACTTAACGATTTTTGCCAGTTTTCAATTGCTGTGGTGCTGCTGCTATTTGTTCAGAATTGGGAAATTCTGCATTTATCACTTGGTCTATGTGTGTGAAATTGTGTGAAACCGCCTTTGTTTTTGACTTTGGTATGGATATTTGTGATTGTTTGTAAATTTACATGTCCTCTTTATTCATCCTTCTGTGTCTGTTTTTCCTGATCTCCGTGATCTTAAGAGCTACTTGCTCTTCTACCAAGATGATTCTACCGTTTTCTCATTTAATTATTCATGCTATTTGAAGGAGTAGGTTCCAGGATTATAGTTCAAGATTTAATCTTCTTTTTCTTTCCTGTTGCAGTTTGTATTATGTTGTATGTAATTCTGGTTGAGGAAGGGGGTATGACAAACTCAATATGTTGCTTGGCTGGTTTTACAGTATGATGTTTTTTTTTTTCTTGAATTGTACATTGTAGCTGGTACATCTGTACAGTAGCACTATGAAACTAGGAGAATCTGCTGCCATTCGACGTGACCCTAGTTTGGTTCCTGGATTGCGCATAACATCATTTCATTTTGATACGAAAGTCAGGGCCATAAACAACAGTGTCTGTAGAGTCGTTCAGATGATACTGTAGTTTGATCTTGTTGTAGAATTTCTCTTCGCATGAGAAGCATATAAGTTGGAGCAAAATGATCAAAGACGGAAGTAGAAGGAGAAATCGACTGAGTTGCAAACCGTAGAAGAAATGTCAGAGATACCTTAGTTTGAGCAACACTTGGTTTTTTAAGCAAAGTGATTCCGTTTCAGTTCTTTATTTCTATAATTTGTAGAGCTGTAAAGTTGTTGCCAAGCTCTCATCCGCCTTTCCGGATGGATTTTAGATTTTATGGGTTTTGTCTGTTCTGAATACAAGAGGAATTCAGAGACTAGACTTTACTCTGATAATTGCTAAAGAGTAATGAATGTTTTCTTTATGTTCTTATAATAACAAGTACTAATTACAAAGATACAGCACAACAAGAGCAAAACTAAACTCAACTGCAACTCCTGATGCCGCCACTCATAACTAACCTTCAGCAGGATTCCGCATCAAATCCATCAGGAGTAGATAGATTGATGCACACAGCAAAGACCAAAAAAATATAAAAAACAGAAACTCATCCCTTGATCAGATAGATTTATACCATAAATTACTAGAACCCTGACTTGCAGAATTGACATTTTACTATTTACACAAGGGTGAGTAGGGACAAAAGGGAGACGTGAAAGGTTTAGGACACAACAAAATGGATTCCACATCAACTTTAGCAGTTGACACCGCATTGCTGACCTCTTGCAGCAGCTTTTGCAGCAGCAGAGGTGAAAGGATCGATACGAACCCACAGCAGTGAGAAGATGGAAGCGAGGAGGATTGACCACACGATAACAATGGTTGGCGTACGATTCTGTCGACCTAACAAACCCTTCAAGAAAGGGTACAGATGAAGAATGACCCATATAGCGAAAAACAGTTTCCCAAAGAGTGGACCCCATGATTGGTATCCACTGTTTATCGCGTATGAAACACCTGCAACAATACCCACCATGTTCACAATGAGGACAGTAGTTGGAGGGATGAGAAGGGCAGTCCATTTGAATAGGTAAAGCTCAGCAAAGTCCCCTTCATCATCGGTTGCCTTGGATGTAACTGTGAAGTTGGTATCAATACCACCAAGAACCTTCAATAGACCTTGGAAGACAGCGAAAAGATGTGCAGATGTACCACCAATGACCCAAAACTGCTCATTTCTCCACCAGTCATCAATCCCGACACCACTCCATCGAAGCTCAAGGACTCCAGTAACAGCAATGGAAAGAAAGAGCAGAATAAACCAGATACCAGCATAGTTGCTTATCTGCACACATATAATTGAAGTTTAACGTATATGCATAAACAATTAAGAGAACAGCAGGAAATTTGATAAAAACTACAGCATAAATTGCGGATAAGATGAAACTTAGCTAACCTCAGGGATGATAAATTTCCCAGTAAGAAGACAAATTGCAGGCAGTATACAATATGCAAGTAGCGGAAGTGAGGTGAGAGGGTAAACAATGGTATTAATGTATGCTAGTCTTTCTAACAATCTCAATCTTCCACTGTAACCATACCAAATGGGGCAATGCCTACTCAGAAGAATTTCAATTGATCCCAAGGCCCATCGAAGAACTTGATTCAGACGATCTGAAAGATTGATTGGAGCAGATCCCTTAAAGGCAGGACGAGGAGGCACGCAATAAACAGATATCCATCCTCGAGCATGCATTTTAAATCCAGTCAAAATATCTTCTGTCACAGACCCATAAATCCAACCAATCTGGTCGCATAAAAGAAAGAAACCCAGTTAGAGTTTGTCTACCAACACAAATCCCACAAACTATGTCATTTGGTAGCACTTTTTAGCTTACCTCTTTACCCCATTCGGACTTATCCTCGTAACCACAGCTAATGACATGAATGGCTTCTTTCAGAAGAGATGCAGGATTGGTTGATTGTGGTATCCCACCTTGTTCCATGAACGTTGATGAAATAAAAACTGGGGATTGACCAAATCGCTTCTCTAAGCTCTTCTGAGACATAAGAAGTGATCTTTCATCTTCATAGCCTGAACTCAATGATGGACAAGAAAACATGTTAGCTTTGTCAAAAGGAATCATACCAAAGAATTATCACAAGGCAGGGGACAGATAAAGGAGGATAACTTCACAGGAAAGTGGAAACCTAGATATGAAGAACTTAAAGAGGATTATTTATATATTTATAAATGTTAGATTTTGCATTTTCCCACCGAAAAAATCACTTATAACATTTGACATATCACTGCAGCAGAAACTTATTCAGGTGCTAGAGGCTGGACCCTATCTATGGTTTAAAAGGTGCCAATAGCTGTGTAAATCCTAATCAGAAAATAAAAAGAAATCCATAAGTTTTAACAAACCTACTTTCCACGCCTTCGTCGATGTCTTCCATGTTGAAAATGGGTACATTAGATTCACTTCGTTTCATTCCTCGCTTTTTATCATTATATTTCTTGTTTGCACTTCTCCCCTTCTTTCTTGATCCACCACAACAGCTCTTTATTATAATGTTAGGTTCCAAGTCAGCTTCACTGAGGACTGGATCATAACCATATAGAGCTTGCCTGTTAAAACAACATCCTGTTCCCACATAAACTGGTCCTTGGACGCCATCCAACGCTTTCAAATTGATCTGCATAGAATACAAACAATGAGCCTTGATGCACATATAAGGATGGATCTTTTTAACTTGAGAAACAAAAATATGAGATACATACATCAAAGAAGACAATGTTACGATTGGCATATCGATCGTGAAGATCAATGCCGTCAAATCTCTGTGGGAATTGAACATAACAGGTTCTCTTTCCGTATGCAGGGTCCATCATGAAACACATTGCCTCTCTAACAGCTTGACTGTTATTGAAGTAGTGATCACAATCAACATTCAGAAGAAAAGCACCGTTGGTAAGAACAGCTGACACTCGAACCTGTTAAACAGGAGATAAAGAGACAAACATGTCAGTGGTAAATCATTGAACTGCACTGCTTCACTGTCACAAAAAGTGGTGTTGCTATCTATCTACCAACAGGTGCCTAGAACACCAATCGACATGGCTGCATGGCTAACATTTTTTCCTTTTCTTTTTTTCTATATTTTGAAGGGTACCAAGCTGAATTAGTTTTCCATGTTGTGCACTTGAGTGGATTCAAAAAACTTAAAGCTACCCCTTATAAGTGAATATTTTGTATGCACAGACAGTTTTGATATGGCAGTGTTTCTGATATCTGACACATCATAATAGCCACGTAAATGAGCTGTTGTATTTATCTCGCAGAAATATGGTCAAGAGGAATACAGGATGTATAGTGAAAAAAGATTTAAGCACCACGAACCAAAGCATTCATTGCACCAGCTTTCTTGTGATGTTGGAAACCTGGCCGCTTCTCACGAGAAACATACACAAGTCGAGGTAGCTCATTTCCATCGGTATCAAGCCCTCCACTGTGTCCCAAGAACACCTGCATTTCCAAGAAAAAGAAAAATGCTTAATAAACAATAAAGGAGAAACATGCAATCTGAAAATAACTTAAGCACTGATATCAGGGTATAAGGAAAGTTATGATACCTGAATCATGCCAGGGTGATCCCTAGGGTTATTTCCAGGCCAAGGAGTTCCATCCTGCATCGTCCAACCTTCTTCAGGCATTTTCTGTGCTTTCGCTACTAGAGCATTGATTCTAACCTTGAATTCCTCATATTCCCTCTGGAAAAAAAAAACATTTCTTCATATTAGTAGTTGATAGCCAGATGATGGAACACGACTTGTTTCATCCTAAGGTTAATTATCTTACTTTCATTGACCTCCTCTCTTTGACAAAAGAAGGTTGTATCTTGTCCTTCAAGTAATCTATCTTCTGCTGAAAGTAGAATTCAGGAGCCCTAGGTTCAATATTGTGCTTCTTGCAGAAAGGGACCCACTTTCTTGCAAATTCTGAGGTCTCAGATAGGGATTCAAAGGTCAACATTGCAGACCCATCATCAGAAACGTAGCAAGACACTTTGTCAACAGGATAATCTACAGCAAGAATGGACAACACAGTATTAGCTGTCACTAGAGGAGGCTCTTTGAGAGGATCCACCGTACTGACGAAGATATCTACTGGAGCTAACTGTGAAGGCTCCCCTGGTCGATCATATCTGTTTAGGTTAAGCAAGTGTTACAAGTTATACTGTATAAGTAACCGTGGAACAGAAATGTTACAAGTCGCGATGAGAAATGAGGTAGCGAACCTTATAGCGAGACGGTCAAGAAAAGTCTCTCGGTTGATAGGATACCATTTCGGAAATTGATCAAGAATCCAAGACAAGGCAAACCAGATCTCACAAATAACTGACGTTAACCATAACGCGTAAGCCTCGTCAACAGGGTGGGTAACACGGTATTGTAAGAAGAAACCCAGGATAATTAGCCGAAGTATGATCACAATACGATAAGGGGTCAGGTGGGAATTAGAAATAGGCACAATTCGACTCATAGGTTGACGAGCATCGTCAGCCCTGCAGTAGATGAATATAAACAAAATATTAATATCTGAGAAGTAAGATACTGAGATAATACATAAAAAGTTTGAGAAAAGGCAAAGTTCAAATTAAAAGATGTTATCTTGGGGAAGTGAGTGCTTAGATTACATTGGTAGAACTTCTCCATTTGAACCAGTTCCTTCCATGTCCCCCTTTCCCTCAGGATATCTACTGGTCATTTGCGTAATATTTTTCTCCTGTTTGAGCTTCCAGCCCTCAACTCTTTCTTTCCAATCAACACTGCCAAGTCCATAAGAATTCAAGTCCTTCGAGGGGTCCACAACTCTCACCGGAACTGATATGACATAATGGAACAAATTTATTAGTGTTACTAATCCTAAGCGGAACTAGTTCGACGAATGCTTATAGACGATTCAAAGATTTTAGCATTACCTGGTTGACTAGGGTCTATATAAGAAAGAGCACGTTTTTCGCTTCCCAAAGGACCTGAATGTGTGGTGCGCACTGACTGATTATCTGGTGTTGCAGGCATTTCTCCAGATACCTGAAATATTTGTATTTGGGTAAGTATACAATAATGCTAAACCAACTCCAGCAACTTTAACCAAAATGTGATTGCAGAAGCGCTGCTGATATTCCTAAACCTAGACTTGGTGGCATTTCCCTTTAAATGAAAATGTATTAGTTTCCCTTTTTTTTGTTTTACCCTAACAAGAAGTAAGAAAACATCATATACAATTTGTGTAAAAGGGAGAACAATGAACTAGCATTAGCCAAGATAAAACAGTTTTAAATAAATATCATTAGAGATGGAGTAAAGAAAGTGACAACGTGCTTTCCTATATTTCTGTAGGAAGCAATAAGTACACACGCATTAACTTCACTTACTTGGCGCCCATTAGTAAGAAGTGGAATAGGGTGCTGTGACTCATGTCTAGAGGATGAAGAGAGGTCAACGTCTTCTCCTTGCCACTGCCTCCTTGCAAACTCATTCTCAAGGTCATCGATATCATCCTCTTCATCATCTCCCTCAACTCTTGGACTCCCTGACATATACTATCTTTATTAGTCCAACAACTACAGAGCCTAACAGACATGCACAGAAACTCTAACAAAAAAAATGATGAAACCCATCTAGAAGATAGTAAACAGAAAAGCTAACCTTTGAGTCTTTTGTACCGAGTCTTGCACTGGGGACAAGAGCGATTCCCCTCTCTTCTCTCATACTCATAACAAGGTCGACAAACCGGGAATGCACACTCATTACAAGCAACAAAGACGTCACCTTTCTCAGTAACCCCAACAGTATCTCCACAGATCTGACACACTTGACCATTCAAATTTTTTGACGGCTTCAACTGCATCATCCACAGATTTCTCATTTAATAATAGGACGCAGATAATATTTGAAAACGAAGTAACCCAATTCAATCTGTATCTACAAGCCCCAAAAGGAATCACATTAAAGAATTAGACGTCACCCAATAACTACAAGATCTAGAGATGGAGCTGACAGTGAAAAGTACCCCTAGATATTCACCAAAGTAAATCTTACTCAGTAAACACACACTCTTCAAAGTTCAAACTACCCACACTATACAGTGAAAAACACAGCAATTCATCTTTAACTGAAAAGGAACATTAGATCTATCCAGACCACAAATTCTTAGTTCAAACCCGAAATGCAAAATGCCCAAGTAAATTAAACAAACTGAGAAAAGTATAAGCAGAGATCCCATTTCAAAAAAAAAACACCTCTAATTGGTACTAAATTGAACAATAAAAACTCCACCTTTACCCAATATGTTTGTAAATTTCAGTGAGATCGAGTACAAAAAGCTCAATTGCAAGAAAAAAAAAGAAGCCAAATTTCAGATTTCAAAATAGATCTCAGCTCCTAAATCCACAAAGTTTCATTTCATTACTGTAAGAATCTAGTGGATTTAATTAGTGCCAATGAGCTAAGATCATCCATCTAATAATAGAAAGAAAAAAAAACAATCCAGCTCAAAAATTTCATCACTAGCTAATGAGTCAAACAATAAGATCCAAATATAGAAAATGATAATTATTTAAGAATAAGCGAGTTTATTAGTAGATGATGAAAAAAGAAACAAACCCCAGCATCTCCTTCATTTCTTATCATAACGAATTCATTTCGATTATGAGAACCAGCTACCATTCCCGCCTTTGCTTCCATCACTGCTAAATTATTACAGAGATCAGTCTACTCTTAACTCCAGCTCTAAATCAGATTGATGACAATGATGATGATGATGGGTGTGAGATGAGATGAGATTCACTATCTCACTCGGATTTACTCCCCATTTTCTCTCTGGGTCTGGGTCTGGGTCTCTCTCTTCACTGCTATTTCTCTCTCTCTTTTCATGGAAGAAGATTACCAGATGAACTAATTAAGCTCCTGGGTCCCACGCAAACTGTGTTTGGGTTTGGCTTCTATTTCCACTTGGCTTGGCTCTTCACTCCACTTGGTTGTTGGTTTAATTTTGGGAACCAACCAAATTCCCCTGCATGACATTCGTATCATGTTCAAAATGTCGGCGTACCTCGTGGTACAGGTTTGCCCATTTTTTATATAATAAAAAAAAGTTTTCCCTGAAAAAAAATAAGAAATGATAATCATGACTATATCCAGAAGGGAGACTCCTGAATTTGAAAAGGGATCCTTGGAGGAATAACAAACATCAAAAGCAACATCAGTTAGGAAAATTGGAAACGGAAAGAGAATGAGCCTCTGGGATGATACATGGCTAAACAATACTGAACTTCAAAAACCACGTAATTGCCCTGAGGATCTTCTTAAAGTTGAGCATCTCTTACTGGATGATGGTCACTGGAATCATAATAAAATAAATTCTTGGTTTTCTCCTGATAAAACTAGGGAGATTCAAGCTATTGATATAGATTATATTGAAGAAGATCGTGTGCATTGGAATCTGATACACTCTGGAGATTTCTCATTCAAGTCAATATACAAGGCTAAAATGGATATGAAATACAGCAATGATGTTCCAACTTTGAATTGGAAGAGCTTATAGAAGCTTGATATTGCTCCAGTAATTCAGATGTTTCTCTGGAAATGTGGTCATAACATCCTCCCCACAAATGCAAAAACTACCAGCTTGATCCCATTTATCAGATATGCAAAAGTAGGGAGAAAGACATGACATATTTGTTCATCCATTGCCCTGCGACTAATGTTATTTGGCAGGAGCTCTATAGGAAAAATCATAGAAGGTTTGGGAATGGTATCTCTTTCCAAAGTTGGTTCAATTATTGGTTCCAACCCCACGGAATTTCCAAACCGAATATTTGCACAAATGCTACTGTCTGTTGGTTCATCTGGAGAGTCAAATGTGATTTTATCTTTAGAAAGAAACCCCATAATGTTAAAGTTACCGTTGAAAACATTAAACAGTATTTGTAAACCTACAATAGATTACACAATATGCCTACTCATATTCTTAACAATGTGCTTTATGCTCATGACTCTGAGGAACACCACACCTTACAACAATGTCATTTTGCAGGGCAATTTGGGATTACTATTAACATTTGTACCTTAAATGACCCTGGGTCTGATATTTTCTTTACTAGTCTAATTGCTTACGATTTTGCAAGCACCTATTGTGGAGCTCGAGGACATCTAGGATAAACTGGAGAATGGGGAGCCACAAGGGAGCATACCTAGCATTGGAGTGGGCAAAGGACTTGAAGTGCTCTAATGTGAAGATATTGTTGGAATCTTGAGACAATGAACAACAACGATAGATGTATCAAAATATATATAGAGAGAATTGAATCGGAAACAACTCTACCACTGACAACTACAAGGTATACTCGAGAAGAGCAATGCTAAACCCCAATGTGCGAAGATGTGTCTAGGATAAGACTGCTCGATATAGCTTGTATTAGCACAATACAAACTACCCAATATTGAACTTAGCAACATGGAATGAAGGGAAATAAACACTCAAAAGCACAAAACAAAGCGAGAAGATGGTGAAAAGAAGACAGGATAGTAGCCGCTTCTGGGATGAATTTCAACTCTGAAAAACGTTTTGTATTTATAGGAGAAATTTACTTACAAATCAAGTTAGGTTTAGGTTTTCTTATAAAATAAGTTTTTGTTTCCTGTAAAACAATTAAAAAAACGAAAAAAGAGTTTACCCATAAATAAAACTCTAAAAAAATATTTTTGATTTATTTCCTAAAGAAAATCGTGCAAAAATATTTTAGTAAACTTAAATCTTGGTTGATGTGTCATGAGTATATTAGCATAAGCCCACGAGTAAGGGCATGTATCATTTGCCCAGCCATATAAAAGAGTAACCTCATCAGCTTATATGGGTGATATCCCTCCTTAGAATATCCAATATGGGACTAAACATTACCTTTCGTTCACTCATAAAAATGAGTAAGTCTTCTAAGACCATTAGATCATTAGATCAATCACACCAAGATCTAAAAAATATTTTTTATTAAACTTATTTTCTTCAACAAATACAAGCTGAAGATATGGCCACTTTAGTCTGTTTTAACATGTTGTACCACCAGGCAGTCAAAAGAAAATTCAATCAAAACTATTATACCAGTACTAGTCTAGATCATGAGGATAAAGATCTCATTACTTTAGTTCTTAACAGTCTTTCTATAATTTTTAATCCTGACAATCGGGAAGCTTTTGAATTAGCTTTATCTTGTAAAAACTATGTAAGGAGTAGCTTTGATGTTGCTACTGTAGACAATTCTGCTTAGACTATGCCTAAGTTTTCATATAAAAAAAACTATATTCACCACTTTATTAAGCAATCAAATGTACGTCTCGTAAATGTACTGGTTTAAAGCTGTTCATCCAGATCATCGCAGGGTTCAGTATTTTTAAAATCCAGGGTTTAGATTGTGTTGAGTGGTGAATAGAGAGATGAAATAGATGGTGAATAACATCTCCATAAAACAAAAAACCAAAATTCCTATACAAGGTTACCAAATTCCACGAAAATAAAATAGATATATTGGATCTATCTTTTTTCCTATATTATCCCTCACTTTTTGATGAAAACTAGAAACATTAAATTTATTTTAGTCTAATACTAATATCATTATTAAAGGTATATATAGAAAAAAAATTTAGAAATTAGAATTATATCTATCTAGATGGACAACCGAAAATAAAAACCATGTTTATATAACTTGGATGGAGAGAGTATGAATTTAGTAACATATGAAATTTAGAAAACTCTTTAGCAACCCTGTGGAAGACCGTGTTATTTTTTTTGTTTATTTTTTAATGTAAAAAACCTGTGTTAGTAGGACTGAGAATTGTATACTTAAACGAGCATTGCAGAGATATTTAACAGTGTCGAAGTGTTGTGTTAGCATAACCAGATTTCTTACTTAATTGGTGTTCTCCGGGACATATTGGTGACCAGAAAAACTAACTTTAGTTGTACAGTTGTTAAGTCATTGTCGGGGTTGAGCCAAATAGTAAATATATCCGTCCTACTGATAGTTGATGTGATTTGATTTCAAGTGAATCACCTTCTTCCAATGTGTCTAGTTACTACAAGATTACCACCATCTAATTTTGGTTGCACAACATAATTTGCCGACAGATTGATCGATCCATATCTTGTAAGCATTGAACTTGATGATAACAAAGTCACAAACAGGACCCAGTTTTCATTGTTTTTATTTCATGGAAGAATTCCTATGCAAAAACGAAACACCTTTTTTCACAATTTCATATAAATTAATCCTCTCTTTAAAAATCCAAGCCAAAGAGAGGAAATGCAAAAAAAAAAATTAAAAATTGCTCCTACTCTTTCTAGATATATCTAACAATGATATCTTAAAGATCAATCTGCATTGCCACTGCTATTTCCTCCTCTCCTATTTGCAGTTGTGTTCTTCAATATCTGCAAGGAAACCATAAAAAAAGTTCATACCAAGTAACAGACTCTAAGTTTCAAGTACGCACTTCAGTTTGTTTTTAATGCTATACTCATTTCACAACAGCAGTAGAGTTGTATTCCGGCAATTCCACTTCAGTTCATATTTTCCAGACCAATTTAGTAAACTTTGACTCCAAGACTAGCATGACTCGAACTCATGTCAAATTACCAGATAGACAAACAGACAAATCAAATCGAAACCTCCTAATGGACTGAGAACAATACAACTCGAAGAAAAAGAAGTTGAGGGTCACGCTCATAAGCAGAACATAAAAAAACGATATGCTTTATACCATTCCCATAACCACTCCCATCTTGTTAGAAAGCATAAAAGGGTGCAACCAAAAAAGGAGAAGAATAAGACACAAGGTTTGGTATCCCTTCATGTAGAATACAATAAAACATGGCTGGAGTATGGTGTGGATGGAGATGGGTACTACTAGCCTAGTTATTGTCAGAGAGAGATCTTCATCCACTTTTGTAAAAGACAAAGTATTCACAAAACACCAAAAACTTATCGAATATGGGTACTCAAGGTTAAATTGGAAGTCTTTCACATTTTAAGACTTTAATGTCAAGTCTAGATCTCAACGAACGTTCCAACATGCCGATCAATAGTCCAGAAATAGTTCAGAACTACCGATAACGAAAAGGACACAACACATCCCATTGTGTGAGTTAAGCATACACATCACCGACCCATAATTCATGCATCTTTTCATTTATTTATTTATTTATTTATTCAGAAACGTTCAACGCAAATACTCAGACTACTGAGTACTGAGTCGGCCCCTGGCTAAGCTAACTCCAATTAACCCACAATTCATGTATTACATACTAAAATAAGACACAGACTATCAGCCCCCGGCCAACTGAGCTAATCCCAGTTGATACTTCATACCAAAATGCCTATTCATGATGAGATATTCAACTAGAAACATGATGTGTTTGAACCTTGAAAGTAAAGGAACATCCAACAAAAGTACTCGTCACGTTTGATGATTGTATACGAATGAAAATGATTATGAAAATCGAGGTATAATGGGGAATTGAATACATACATGTCTAAGCATCTGATTCTCATTTTGCAAAGTTGAGAGTCTCTCTTCAAGTTCACCATTCTTCTTCTCCAGCTCTTTCACTTTCACTTCTAAATCTGTCAAGTAAGCCTTCTTTCTTTCTCTTGCTTGTTGTGCTGAAACTCTGTTCCTCAGCAACCTAAAATTCATTTGTAACAGATTAAACAAAATACACATATATCAAACTACGTTTGTTCAAGTATTGGCAAATGGGGGCAGCTGCCTCCCATATCCATTTTCAATCCAGGCTCCCCACTTCACCCAATGGCAACAAAATTTGGACAAAGTGAAGTAAATTATTTACCTTTTGAGCCTTTTGTTTTCTTTGTCAGCTGGACTTCTTCCTCTTTTTCTTTGAGTACTACCTACTGTTGTTGATGCTTGAACCCGGTCTGGACCGGCTTCTCCTGCTCCTGCTCCTCCTTTACCTGATATTGATGGACCCGGTTCTTCACTTCCCATTTCTGGAACTCTCCTTATCTCCTCATCACTCTCAACACCTGCAAAAATGAGATTCTGAGTTCGTTTTTTTATTTTTATTCTAGATAATCAAAATTTAACAATCAAAGATCTAAATTGGAGCTAAATAAGATAACCCATCATCAAATTATCTCGATTTTCTTCAAAATTCATTGGAAAAAAAAATGATGTCATAGAAAAAGATGAGATTTTTAATTTTTACCGTCTTTGATCTCGAGCTGAAAAACAGAACTAGAGGATCTTTCACTACTAGAAGCAAGAGAATTAGTAGTTGCAACTTGTTCTTGCATCTTCTTCTGATTCTTAAAAACAGAGATTGATCTTGAAATCTTCGAAATTTTTTAATTTCTCTGTAAAGATTTTTTTCTTTTTGAGACAGAGAGAAAAAGAGCGGGTTATTATTTTTTCTGACTGGAGGTTTAAGGAAGTTGTAAAACCCGTTGGATTGAAATAATCTTAAGGGTTATAAAGTAGTGAGCGTGGAAGACCAGGAGCCATGAAGAAATCTAGAGACATCACATGGGAAAACGTGGGATGTTATGAAACGTTAGATTATAGGTTAGATCTTTGGTGTATTTTATTGGTTGTTGTATGGACCATTTTGCCCAATTAGGGGACATTCAATTTGGTCATTTACTTTTTAGATAAGGAATAATGATAACGATGTATTTAATATGTCGCGAAAATCACCACCCCGTGCAATAGGCCGATGAGTAGAAAAAGCCAGCAGTGGCTGTGAAACTTAGGTCGTTAGGCTGGACGGTGTATATCTTGGTGGTAGTAACAAATATTTTTTAAAAATAAAATATAGTAAAAACCTGATGGTTTAATATCGAAAATGATAGACCAATGACTGAATAATATTTCTTTCGTCTAAGTTATAGAGACAAAGTTTTTATTTTTAGTTATCCATCTAGATAGACATAGTTATTATTCTTAAATAATATTTTATATATACCTTTATTATTTATACTAGTACTATACTAAAATGAATTTAATGTTCATCAAAAAAGAAAAAGTAATATAGGAAAACGAAAAAAATTTATAACTTCCGTATTTTTTCTTAATCTAATACAAATTTATTTCTCGCATTTATAATTTGGACGGAGGGAATAATTCTTTAAGGGTAACATGATATGTAATGGGATTTATTCTCTCCATTTCTTAAAAGATGAGTTATTTATTTTAAAATTATGTTTCCTAAAAGTTGAATTATTTCAATAAACAAAACAATATTTCTAAAATTATCTGTTTAATTAATTATTATTATTATTATTAGCATGGGAAAAATGTATAATTTGACAGTCATGTTTAAAGTCATTATGTAGATATTTTAAAATATTTTTCAACGATACAAAGTTTATAAATATCCGTGTCATGGTTTGAGAGATATGTCATTTCTAAATTTTACAATTTTATTATCCTAAAGTTTTAATTGAAAAAAAATATCTAAAAATATCATTCTCTCCTCCTTGCCTTAAGAATTGTGCAAACTTAAAATAGCTCAACTCTTATGAAATTAAGTGATTATCATAATTGTTGTTCTTCGGATGTCAATGAAGTAAATAATTTCGCATTGAAGTTAATCAATTGGATATTCTTTTCATTGCAATTGGTTCTATTCCTCCTACTTTGGACAGTTTTCCTGACACTAGAAAAATGGTTGTGTGTACCCTAGTACTTTGATATCAATATGGGCTAATTACAACGTTATAAGCGGTACATCGGCAACATCGTTCAGCCCAATTCACTTGCAATTGCCTAGTCCACGGGCCCATGCCCGACAACCGTATACGCTGGCCCAGTTCCACATCTACCTGCTTCCAAAACCCTAAAAGAAGGTTTTGGAACATTCCATATTACTTGGCTGATAAGTCTGCAAAACTGTATAAATATAGAGGACCTAATTTCTAAAAGGTACGATATCTAACCCTAAAAACTCATGTAGAACATAATTATTGACTTGGGCATCGGAGCCTCTTTTTTATGTTTTACAAGTTCTTCTCATATTAATTGCCAGGAGGAGAAAATCAACCATCAATATTATTTGCGGTAGAGATGGCTACGTTTTTTGCCCAAACATCTTTGGCACCGACTAAGGTGAACAAAAAAAATTCTTGCACCGATTAAATAAATCATGTTTTTGACGGTCTACTTTAGATCACAGACGGACTAAGCTTGTCTCCTTCTCTCATCTACGTTGGGTTTGCTTTTCTTTTTATTTTTCCTCGGCTATCTATACTTTTCGTTTGATAACAGGTATTGCATCTCATGTTCACATGAAAGTATCATACATAATACGTATCCGTGTGTATCCACTAGTATTCTTACTCATGTCTTTTCACTTTGTAAATGTATATGTGGATGGGATTTTCAACCCCGTAAATATTTAACCAAATAATTTGTAACGTTTAGCTTGATTTTTAATTATTAAATATATATCAATCATTAAATATAACCAGATGTTAACTCTTACTAGCTAAGCCATAACTTTTAACTACATTATAGTTAAGAGATCTATCATAGTACTTGTCTTTGGTTAAAATGTTACTAAAGCCAAACGCAATAAGTAATTATATTGCTTGGCCTAATGATGGTGTGGATAACTTCACTTGGAAACCTGGAATTCTTCCTGAAATCAACCTTTCTAATAATGTGGCGTACTGCTTATGGAATATTGAATTCCCTGGACATGTTGCAGCGCAAAGTAGTTAGCTTGTACAAATCCTCTTTTAATATACTTGCATAATAATTGATAAATGATACGCATAAATTGTGGATTAAAATCTTCAAATACAAATACTTTCCTAGCTACAGCCTTCATAAAGAAAACTAGAAAATACAACAATTCTTGGATTCCGAGTATTATCAATGGCAAGTCAATAATTGTGCAACCATTCATATCTGGGATGACCTCTGAATTTCTGATCAAGATAGTAATATCATTCATAGCTGGGACTAATCTAATTCTTAAATACATTGATCCAATATACCATGACAAAATTAAGTCTATAATATCAAATTTGAACAAGCAAGACAAAATAATTCCATTTCTTATGGTGAGGTTTCAATTAATTTTGCTTATAAATTCTTAACCAACTACAAAAAAATCTAGAAACTATCAGGTTTGTTTTATATGTGATGGGAGAAAAAATGACACTAATATGAGTTCAACTTACCATATTTGTAAAGAAACCAAATTCAACAGCTTTTAAAAGCTTTATTTGGATCTTATTAATGTGGATGATTTGACAAATATAGTGGAAACTATTCATCTGGATTTAAGTTTTACAGTTGTAGGTGTCCCATATAAACCACATAGAGCTTCCAGTGTTTAGTTGTTATGATTCTTGAACCTGAATCCAACAACCTGATTCTACCATTGGAATGACCTTTTTATTTCCTTTTGTGATTCACATGATTTTCTAATCTTACATCCAAATTTAACATTATTAGTAGGCAGGTGATAACTTCATCTTAACCTAATTTAATATGAAAATATTTTTCGTTAAATTATCATTGTTTCCGGCTTGGTAATATATCGTTTCATAGTAAGAAAAAAACAAAAGAAAATGAAAAAACATAATGTAGTCATGGGTTATTTCTTTCAATCTTAACTCAAAAACCAAAATCGACATCTTATACGATGAAACTTCGATAAATTAATAGTTTTGGGACTGTTGAATTCTATCAATTTAGCGAAGTATTGATTTATCAATAAATTAATAAATTATTAATACATCAAAACATACCAAAGTTAAGTTTCAAAAATAAGTGTGTAGATCATTTTTTATAATAACAAATATCTAGAGACTTTATATTTAATTTAAATTATTTTCTAATAATTTATGTCATAATATAAGATAATATATCGCATATTATGTGTGTAAATATATATACTTTGTCGTTAAAATTAAAACAATAAGAAGAACAACACAACAAAATCACTCCGGAACTTCTCAAGAGACTAAAAAATTTAGAAATGAAGTCCAATGCTATATGAATGTGAACAAGAAACAAACAACAGTTGATTCCTACCCGTGATATGATAGAGTAAGGTCTTGGGAATGAATTAAATTAATTTTGTAGATTATGTATCACGTATATCCCTTAACTTTATAATTAAAAAAAAACTTAATAAGGCATCAAAATTTAGTGTTATTATTAATTTATATATTAGATGGACCTTATTGGAAACTTATATTTTTTTATTATCTTATAAATTTAGCGAGGTTATTAATTTAGCACTGGCCCAAGTTGGGACTAACAAAAAATATTATTTTAGCGAGATTACTAATTTATCGCGGAATAATTTAACAAAGTTCTACTGTATTATCCATATTTGACTTTATTACTTTTTATGCTTTGACAAGTCATAAATGATAAATAAGTAAGATACAAAAGACTTTCACTAAAGTGAATGCTCAGACAAGTCATAAGTAGGTTCGATGGTGTAGTAATTAGCACTCTGGACTTTGAACCCAACAACCTGGGTTTGACTTCCGGTAGGATATTTTCTTTTTTAATCTATTCTGATACGAGGGTTATCCTGTGGCAGATGCTAATTTTATTAGTACATTATACTACAATGAAATCGTTTGAACTTATGATTTATGGCACCATACCAGTTTCAAATAGGTTTTTATAATTCAGACATTATCCCAATACACTATTTAGAAAGAATAAAATTATGCGACAAGAAAAAATAGAGAGAGAAAATCACACTAATATGAGTTCAACTTACCGTTTTTGGAAAGGAATTCAAATTGAACAGCTTTTAAAATTTTATTAATACTGATGATTTGATAAATATAATTGAAGCTATTCATCAGGATTTAAGTTCTACAGTCATATAGAGTTTTCAGTGTTTAGTTATTATGATTCTTGAACTTGAATCCAACAATCTAATTCCTGTATATGAAAATATTTCCTGTAATAATATCTTAGTTACCGGCTCGCTAATATATCGTTTCGCAACAAGAAAGGAAAAGAAGTGGAAGAAACATAATATAATTACGTATTATTTCTTTCAAATTTAATTCAATTACGAATTATTTGATTCATAATACAATTACGAATTTATCACACTCTCAAAAGATAGAAACATGGCTCAAAACAAGACTTGTGAATGTTGATTCTAGATTTAATTTTAATACTAGCAAATATATACAAAAGATGGTAGCAAGATTAAGGAACACTGAGACATAGGATTCCACCATAAACATAATCAAGTGATACATATATCAATTCTTAATGATTATAGCTCTTTTATGGACTCTATTTCTTTTCCAAAGGTAGATTTCTAAAATATTAATTGTAAATCATAAGCATGGCGCATCAAAAACTTTAAGGTTAAGCATACACCATCAATCAAAATCATAAATAATTAATGAAAACCATAAATCAATTAATATAAGTGCAAAAAGTCATGAATCGAATATAGTTACCAAGCAATTGTGAAAAGTAGCTTCCTCCGTAGTCCCAGTGATGGGGTTTAGCTCATCATGCTCCAAACACTATCAAAAGATATAAACATGGCTCAAAAGTGTTTACAAGGAAGAAAGAAAATAAAACATATAAAACAAAAAACAGGGACGTTTATATTTGTTGCTAACAGGGAATTGTCACAGTTCTCTGGAGCATTTTTTTGTCGTTGAAGATATTGAATATGAACTTTTCGGCAACGGTTTCTTCAACCTTTTTGTAACAATTTCTTTATCTTCTTCACATGACCATAACTATTCTAGATTTATTTTTTCAAGCCTCTCTGGCAGAGCCAGCCCTCCCCCCCCCCCCCCCCCTCGAAACTCTTAAAATCTTATTTTATTTATAGTCCGTCAATCAACACTTCCCAAAACTTCGTATCATATCTTCTTTAATGACAAATAATTCTCGAGAGTATTTTTTTCTCGATCATCATATCACGGGCCTGATTTTTACCCTCTTCTATTTGTTTGCTTCCTTTTCGATGATATTCTCTTTATGTTGTTGCCATATCACAACTTGATTCAAATAAAGTTCTTGATTTATTCTTGCGATTATATCTCAGAGAATATTTTTTAATTGAATGCCGAGAGAGATCCATTTCGGGAACCCATAACTGACATGAGATTTTGTTGATCTTTGACGTTTCCATAATTGTATAAACTCCTCTTAATAAGGAAAGACAATATCTTGTCTTAAAACCTCAAAACCACCAAGATTATCAACCAAAAATATTTCCAGACGAGAAAAGAAAATTCCCGCCAATTAATTGATTTGAAATATGGGTGCCTTTATGACATAACATGGCTGTCTTTATAAAAAATATTGGGGATGCCTTTATCAATTTCTTGGGTGCCTTTTTCCACAATCGTTTATTCCGCAAAAATACCTAAAAACATAGAAAATGATACAACAATTGAGAAAAAACGATATATATATATAAGTTCAAATAAGACACATAAATGTGTTTATCAAATACCCTCAAACTTATTATTTGTTAGTCCTCGAGGAAATCTAATATAAAAAATAAAAATCCTAACTCATTGTCGCAGGCATCGCGAGTGCACTTAGCATGTGCAACAAGCCTTTAAACCCATAGGTGTCCCTATCGGATGAGTTTTAGTCTCATGAGGGTTTACAGGAGGTGTACCCATAAAATATTTTACTCCAAAGCCTAGCTACTTGTGAACGATTGAGGGTAGTCACTGATGTTATTTTATATAGTGGTAAAAAGAGGTTCGATTCTCGAACTTGTGAAGG
>JAJJMC010010664.1:316198-342391 GCA_023531435.1 Papaver californicum | reverse complement strand
AGTTCGAGAATCGAACCTCTTTTTACTACTATATAAAATCACATCAAACTGCTATAGTCCAGTTTTCTCGCAACTGTTGCAGTTCAGTCTCGCATCAACTGATGCAGTTCAGTTCGCCGCGACTGTTGCAGTCCAGTCTCGTATCAACTGCTGCATTCCAGTTTCGCATTAACTGTTAAAGTCCAGTTCCACGCCACTGGTGCAGTCTAGTCCCCTGCAACTGCTACAGACCAGTTTCACGTAACTTCTGCACTCTTGTTGTACTTGCAACTACTGACAGTTTAATTCCACCGATAACAATAGAAGGCACACATCCTCACCAAAACTACCCACTAGAAAAGCCTGTTAACCGCGGCTGGGGGCGTGTCACTTATCACCCGACTGCAACAACTTCACTTGGGGAAGAGATACGTGACACCCCATATTACGCAATATGACTAGATATCGTTTCTGACGATTGCTCAGACCCTTCAATGTTTGGCCTTGCATCATCGCAAGCACCTAAAGCCTCACCTAGCACGTGAGCACCTAAGTCTTGCTTTTAAAGCAAGCACAAAGTCTCGTCTCAATCATGAGCCAAAGCAAATATTGTTGATTTAAAGTCTCGTACTCAAGACAAACAACATGTCGGCCTTCCCTAGCAGCGAGCGCTACAGCCTTGCTACATTACAAAAAGCCTTGCCACAGCCATAAGCACATTTATTCCACTGAAGTCTCTCCTAGCACGCGAGCAAAATTCAACATGTAACCACAGTTGGGGGCGTTTTTTTTTGATTTTCCTGCAAGCAATAGTAGCGAGCCACAATCTGCTTCAACAACGACAATTCACGCTTGGGGGCAAATTCTGTCATTGACCCCTCAAACCAACAGAGAAACAAAACTTCTTAACCCCCAACAAGTTGGAGGTTTAAAGGGGGTGATGTTTGTACCATGTGTAAAATAGTTACATGTTGAGCTAGATTGATGTCCGAACCGCCATCTTGCTTCCAAGCCAGTTCGTCAACCCATTTCGCCAAGCCAGTTCGTTGGCCCATTCTGTCAGTCCCACTTCGTCGACCCATTCTGTCAGGCCCACTTCGTCGACCCGACCTACGAACCCACTTCATCCGGCTCAGTCCATAGTCTATCATCTAGATTGACCTGCGACCACGACATCTAACCACGGGCGATGGCCAATACTTCCGGAAACGACTAGCCAGTCTACCAGCCATGCTGCCAATGTTCCAGCCATGCTTCCAACCATGCGTCAGCCATCAGTCCAGCCAGCCATCCAGTCTGCCATCCATCAATCCAAACTGCCAACCGAGTCTTCCAGTCTGTTTCAACCGACCCAATGTTAGAACCCTAGAAGAAGGTTTTGGAAAGTTCTAGATTGCTTGCTGACCAAGTCATTACGGAAAAAGTTCTGGAACATTCCAGATATCTTGCTGGCCAAGATACCACCGATGAAGTTTATCTCGAGTTTAGAGTTTAGCTCATTAATTGAATTGTGTAAATAAAGGGATTTAAACCCTAAAAAGAAAGAGAAGAAAGGGTAAGAAAACCCTAAACACCATCTCTCTCTCAACTAGGAGACATAACATTGTAAATCATATATCAATAAACACCTCTCCCCAAGGGGTGGATGTAGGCATAACTCGCCAAACCACGTTAAACTCTTGTCTTATCTATTTGTCTTTAATGTGTGTTTTTATCATCATCATATCATCATCATCAAATCAATCGTGTTCTGTGCCGAAAGTAATTTTCGGTACAAACAGGTTATATCGAATGATTCTTGGGCATGAAAAAAAGCCAATTCTCTTTTGGGGTTTCAGGCTACAATTTCTCAATGTGGATATCCATATCGAACGATTCTAGACAAAGGTAATGACAATTTTTATGTTGGGTTTCTAGGCTTTAATCGTTCGATGTGGACCTATATATCAACCGACGTGAACAAGCCAATTTTTCAGCAATACCGATGAGCCAAAATCATTCTATGTTCTTATATATAGATACCGATTGTAGCAAACCTAGTTTTTCAACATTTAAAAAAAGCCAAAATTGCTCGATGTGGTTTTATATATCAAGCGATTGATATAAACTATTTCGTCCATATTTTGTGTTTTTCGAAAAAATTAGCCATTGAGTCATCCTTTATATAAGAAGGACCTCTATCCCATACTCAATTTGCCCAAACTTACATCTTTTACTAATTTCCACAACATCCACTGCTCAAATAGAGATGGGAAAACGGCATGAGAACGAGAACAAGATCTGGAGCTCGTCATGTTGTTCATTCCCGTCTTCCACGAACGTCCGTACGAAATTTATTCGATGTTTTGGAAGAGAGTTCGAGAATTCTTCTATGAGCGCACCGAGAATCCTAAACATCACAAATGGGTAGACGCGTTTAGATTCGATTACATAAAAAGCAAAATGCGAGAGTTCCTTAAAATTAGAACAATGGTTGCCAAGCATCATCCCCAAGCTTCTCGTAGCGAGAAATTGAGTTGTTCGGCATGTTTATCCCTATCTCACCGTTTGACATTTTCGTACTAATATGTGATCGATTTAATTTCAGGACGAACGATTTCGTAGCCTACGGCGAATACGAAACAGAGAAACAATGTTCATGCACGCGAGGGAATAAATCGTGTTGAACAAACGTGCTCGGAGGTTCATCAACGATGTATTAATGCGCGAGCTTCAAGAATACACATACTAGATTAAGTAATACAGTGCACTAATTTCCCTAAACTGTGTAATGCAATGCGCTAATTTCCTAAATTATGAATGAAATTTGTCTTTATGAAAGTGTGGCACAATCGTTTCTTAAAAACATCCACATAGGCCGATTACCACATTCGATATTTATCAAAAGTAATCGAAGAACACCAACCCAGAATCGACATACGTTATCCATCGTATCCACCGATTCTAGTTTGATTAATTTTAAAAAAATTCAAAATTTATCAGATTCTTTCATGTTTTGATGATTGATTAACACCAGTAAATTTCACAACTAACATGATTACACAACTACTAAGTAAATTAATTAACAGTTTTCAATTATGGATAAATTAGCTATTAAAATATCATTTTTTAACTTTTAGTGATAGGTCTCAAATACATAGATCCCAAATTAGTCAGGTTAATATTAGTTAACGATACAAGTGACCTGAGTTCGAAATTTGAGCACCGTTATCGTCAAAATAACAATTTCCAAACCAGTTCGCAGCACAAGTACTACGGCGAGCCAATAGTTACCTTTATCCATTAAGCCATAACAGTTTTCGGTGCAAAAAAAAGGACATAGCCACTGTACAGCGCCAAAGTTCTAGCTCCCATGGTGCTTGGTCTGATTCACACCGAGAACAGACTTTGTGGGTCCCCAAGGACCCCAACCCAAAAACCCTTGAAAAGATAGTAGACTTCATTTTCTAGAACCCAAGCGAGAAACTAGTAGCCATAGCCATGGCTGTTGCTTCATCATCTACTACAGTGGTTTTGGGGGTTTTATCTTTTCCTAAAAACCTTGAATCTCTTTGCAAGTTCAAACCTTTTCTCCTCCCTCTACGCCCCCTTTCACCTTTTACTCAATCCACACTTACTTTCTCTGTCCATAAAAACAACACCAACTCTGCAATTACTTCATCTTCTAAAAAAAAGAAAAACAACAGCAGTAATAACAGGAGCAAGAAGAAGGTAAAGTAGAAACCTTGACATCCCAATCACTTTAGGGTTTTTCTTCTCTGGGTTTTTTGTTTTGATTGTTTGTATATTCTGTCAATTTTTTGAGTAATTTGGGCTAGAAATTGTTTAATCCTTATGGATAGAATATAATACACCTATGGAAATAGATGGACTTTTTTTTTTTTCTGTGGATTGCTTGGTAAATTGAATTATGGATTAGGAATTCATCTAAAAATGATATCTTTTTCCTTATTTGTTATCGCTGGTTTTGAAATTGTCCAATAGTTAGATTAAGTAACCCTGTTAGCTTAGTTCATGCATGTGTTGTATCGGCATCCTCCCCGGTGCAACCATTTGATAGAGTAGGTGCAGACAGTTGAAATACTGAATTGTTTCACCACCATTATTGTGTGCAAACTTCAAAGCACACAATGGAAAATGGGAAATCAAAGCGGAGGCATCACCTGTGTATAGAGGGGGGAAATCATTTCATATACTCATCGTCCGCAAACTTTCATTGTTTACTGTAAAGACCACTACCAATGATGACATGTTTAGAATTAGTTTTTTCTCATTTGAGTGAAAGTTAAAGTAGGTAAAAGCTGGGATATTAGTTGAATATAAGTTGCGTCGCTTTTTCTTTTGTATATAACCTCGATGCCTGGGTGAATTTTTGATTAATTTACGAGACCCTGTGCAACAAGCGGCTGCGTTAGGTTAACCCTCAGAAACCTCAGTGGCCTTGAGAGGATTCGAAATATTGACCTACATGGAGCATATCCAAGGTTGAAGTCCACTATGCATATCCCTCAAGGTTATCACTGGGTGACTTTGTAGCTTTTGATCCTCTATAACTGTTTTTTTAAATTGTGATGCAATCATTAATACAAATTGAATGGTTGAGTTTAAGTGTTTTTTCGGGCGGTCAATCACTTACGATCCAAGCTTATCCTTTTTTCAGCAGAGTTTGCCTAAAAAGAGTGAAGTGGAAGTTGTAGATGATATAGATGAAGATGCTATTGAGGCACTATTTAATCAGCTGGAAGAAGACCTTAAAAGTGATGGATCCTTTGAAGATGGTGATGATGATTTAACCGAGGAAGACCTAGCTAGGCTTGAAAAAGAGTTAAAGGAGGCTTTTGGTGAAGATGCTGATTTATTTGAAATGTTGCAATTAAGTGAAGAGGACATTCAAAACAGTGATGATGCTGAAGATGGGGAAGAAGACAAAGAAGAGGAAGAAGTTGATGATGATGATGATGACGACGACAAAGAAGAAAGTCCAGTGCAGCTTAAAAATTGGCAGCTGCGACGGTTGGCTACAGCTTTGAAGATTGGTCGGCGCAAAACCAGTGTAAGCACACTCTGTTAAACACTTCTTCTTCTTCCGTTGCCAAATGAACCTGCATCGTTTATGATTTTTGTATATGTTCCCTCTTAACCGATTGTGCATATATGTATGTCTACTTATGGTAACAGTATATCATCAGTTTCTGTATGACAGTTCATGGGCTTGATTTATATGGTTAGTACAGTCCACATCTTATTACATTAAGTATATATAACCTAATGTTCTAATCTTCCTGCAGATAAAGACTCTTGCTGCCGAGCTGTGTCTTGATAGGGCCGTGGTCCTTGAATTGCTTCGTGAACCTCCGCCAAATCTTCTGATGTTGTCTGCTGCTTTACCTGATATAGTTGTGCCCAAACCTATAGAGATTGAAGCTAAACCTATAGAAGTCTCTACAGAAACGACTGTGGATGTCTCGGAACCTTCTGTTGAAGGAAGTGATGGTGTCATAGAACCTGACCCTAAGGTAAAAGTTCCAGTCCATGCCATGCAAAGTAGATGGTCTGCTCAGAAGAGACTGAAGAAAGTGCAAATTGAAACCCTTGAAAGAGTTTATCTTCGCAGTAAGCGGCCAACTGTAAGTAAAAACCTCTATAAGTTTGTTTACATTTATAAATAGGACAAAGCTTAAATTCTCGAAGCTTAAGTCATAATTTACAGCATCTTTTCAAAAATACAAGGGGGAAATTATTTTTCTAGGCCTCGTCTGTAATTTTATAAAAGTAAAGGAGATTGATTTATAACAGTAAGAAAATCAGTCTGACTCAAGTCTTTACATGTCAAATTGAGAAATCTCTTGAAACTATTAAATTTTATCATGGGGATGTGAACTAGAGGAACAGAATACATGAATGTAGTGTGGTGCTCCCCGGACCTCCCAGTTAGCAAAAGAACTTCTAATTTCCACCAAATATTTCTGGTAGTTGAAAATTAAGATTGTCTAAAGAGACTACAGCAGGAATACAGAACTGACTGATTGAAACGAGGCAAAATTTGGATATTTCCATTTAGTGAAGCTGTAACTAGTTTAGTTGACAATTTATTATTTTTTGTTTACCTAACAACGAAATACATATTTCTCTCTCCATCCCGATTCACAGCTTGTATTTTATTGCTTTGAATATCTAAATCTGCAGAATTTATTATCTGATTTCTAAGATTTTGAGAGAATTCTTGTTGTAGGTTTGATTTTAACTATCTCTGCTGACCTTTTTTTGTTTCTTCTTTACAACTCATTTCATGCATCAATACACCTGCCCACCTTATCAAACTACCTACCGGCCTACGTTCCTGCATTACATATGTGCATAATGGTTTCATACAACTTACTAAAACTAGAATAATGAAAATGAAAATTTAGTAGATACGAAAATGGACATGATTTTTGTTTACACTTTACAAGTTCAATTTTACAAATTTAGTCGTTTATGTTTCTCTGATACTACCATTCAATGCTTTTCATAACCCTTTGCTTGTTTTTCTCTTGTTAAAGAATTAGTTAGTTTCTTACTTTATCCCTGTGCAACAAACTACTTGGCAGAATGCTATGGTCAGCAGTATAGTGCATGTAACAAACCTGCCGAAAAAACGAGTTGTGAAATGGTTTGAAGACAAACGTGCTGAGGATGGGATAGCTGAGGACCGCCTGCCATACCAACGGTCAACTGCTGAGACTCTCTCTACCAGTTAATTTTGTAAATAAGAAAGCGGCTTGTTCTTTTGTAATATCAAGATTGTGACACATGCGCATGGAGTCAATGAAATATTTTCAACTTCTTTGATACAGGTATTTTCCAGCTTATTACTTGAACTGCAAAAAGAGACATAAGAGTTAAGAATCTTGAATGCTGCTCATAAATATCATAATCACACCTTAGATAACCAAAATACCAGATCCACATTTAAAATTTAGTCTTGCATGTTGTTCTTTTGTATTATATCATTCAGCTGTCAACTCACATGGTTTTATTAAAAAGTTCACATTCTGTTTTGAATGTGTGCCGAGTCCCAAAGGGGAATACCCTGAAACTTTAGGTCTGAACTGGGGTTTTAGAAATAGGTTAGAATCACTATAAACTAATCCAGTTTAAGCCAGATTTTGCCAACTCAATTGAGTTTGCTTTTGCTCCCCCAATTTTGACATGGATTAATCAACTTTCATGAACATGCACAGGTAGTCGGGTTTAGTGTTTGTCAATTAGGTCTTTAGTGGTGTTTTTAGCGACCTTTCTGTTTCACCCTCGAGTCCCTTATCTTTAAGTTATCGACCAAATTAGCCGAACAAAAAATATTTGGAAAAAGTTAATATAATCTTCACCTACTTTTTATTTCATCCTTTGTTACTGACTTCAAATAAACAGCTTTTTCAGCTCTAAACTGCAGATTATAATGAATTCTACTTTTACGTTATTGTGTTTATGATGATTATAATCGAGATTTGTAGGTCCATTTAAATCATCTCTCTGTTACTAACAACTCATTAGTATGACTTTTCAATCATCAGATCAGATTGAATGTGCCTAAAATTATTATCTAGGTAAACCACAATGATCTATTTTTATATATAACAAAAACAAATTAGAGTACCTTTTGCCTAGCTTACCTACCTGACAGTATAATGAGAAAAACACCTAATAATTTCGCTAAGATGTTGACCCCCAGAAAGTTTGCTGCCTTTTCATAGTTCTTTGCTATTATTGCTTAGACCATCTACAATGGTGTAGGTAAAAAGTTATAATAGTATGGTATAACTAATTCTTGATTTAGGTTTAGCACAGGGGAGTCCTTAGTGGTTGAAAAGCCAAAATTAGCCGGGATATATTGAGATAGAGCTTGACATTAAGTAGTCTACCAGAACTAGCTTGGTACCTGATCTATGGGACTCATTTTCGCGACGAATCTCATGTGGGACTCGTTCTTGGTTTAGGTCTGATCACCAAACTCACTTTGAAATTGAGTTCGAAGCCGACTAAACCTGAGATTGGGTCCGGTTTTTTTTTTTTTTTTTTTTTTTTTTTGATTGATAAAGAAAAAACAAGATCTGTTTACTGATCGTATATGTCATATTACAGGTATATCTGTAAATTTATAGGAAATATGTTACAATTTCACACCATTGAGATGGTCTGAGGAAATTTGTTTTCTTTCTTTCCCTTGTGCCAATATAAGGGAGATCAACATAGTTTTAATGTTTTGTCAGGTATTGACCATGGCATCAAATATGGGCGGCATTTTAAGATGTGTGGAAATTGGAAATCGCTTATCTTGAAGTAGACAAAAAATCAGTCAAAATTTATATTAAAACATATATTCTGACAATTGACCCTGGTGCTTTCTTGGTTTGTCTCCTCATCTTAAAATTTTAGACTCCTTCAAACAACAAAATAGAAGTCCACCATTGCAGTTTTTTAAACCACAGTAAAGAAAACTAGCATGAGTATTAAAAAAGGTTACTCCATCTGTCCTGGTAAACTTTTTTAATTTTGTATAAAAATATATCAGATTAAAAAAAAATAAAAAAATCATTTTTTTGGAACAATAAAAATATCTTTTTAATAGGATGCCATGTTCCATTATTTAAAAGCATCGTGTGATAGTCGCTCACCGGATCCAAAAAAAGAATCCAGAAAAATTCCTTTGACTAGGAAAACAGTCCATAGAAATGATAGACATGGACTAAAGAGGGCAATAAATTCTACATTCCTTCTCTTGTATACAGTAAGCAACAGTTGGTTCCTTCCCTCAATTGCCAAAAGTCAAATACCAAGAAATTGAAGAAGATATTTTCACACTGTTAAAATTTTGGACCTGCCGAGAAAAATAATAATCATTTACTATCTCTGTATCAGAAGAAGTGATGTTTTTATTTTTCCGTCGAAAAAAACCAATATTTTTAGAACGGATGAAGTATGAAAAAAATAAAAATATTATTTTTTTTGAGACAGACGAAGTATTTTTCAATTTACTGCTTGTTGTTATAAATCTGGTCAAGTACACAGGTGAAGACATAGTCACATCTGATGCCATGTCATGTCTTTTACTTCATCATCTAATCATCTTCATTAATTTCTCTGTGTCTCTATGATATAAAGTCCAAACCAACACCATGTGGAGCATCCCAACCAAATAAAGTTCTCATTTTCTTCTTCTTCTTCATCATCATCATCATCACCAAATAAAAATCATCATATATACCTCTCCATAACTCTAACTCTATCATAGAAGAGAGAGACACAGACAGGAATGGAAGGTTTACAAAGATCTGCAATTTCATTCAGAAGACAAGGTTCGTCAGGATTAGTATGGGAAGATAGATTTATTTCAGGTGAATTAAACAAGAAAGGAGAACCAGCAGGCAATCAAGAAGAAAAACAAAAACAAGGTGGAGAAGAATTTAGAGAATTAAGATCGAGTAAAAGCGTTGGATCGATTGGGGGTAGAAGAATGATGCAACGGAGCCGATCAAAACAAGAAGATAGAACAAGAAGCAGTACAACAGGGAAAGTTTCATCACCTGTATTAGACCCACCTTCACCTAAATTATCTGGTTGTGGATTTTGTGCTGGTTTTGGTGTTGGTGCTAAAAAATCATTTGGTGGTGCTAATCATCGATCTAATAATAAAAAGGGTAAGCGTAAATCATAATAGTAATGAATTCCAATTACGAAATCATGATTCATGATTGATTGATTGTGATCGTCATCATCATCGTCAATTCTTAATTATTTAAAGTTGTTCATCAATCAATTATGAGGAATTATTAGTCCGCAGATAAATATCTATGTATGTATAATTTATATTAGGGTTTTCTTCAATTCGAGTTCATCTTCGTATTTTTTTTTTCCTGATAAATTTGATTGAATTTTGAGGCTTTTGTTTGTAAATTTATTTTTATTTTATGGTATGTGGGCACAATTTTTGAGGAGGATTTTGTATGTACATATTTAGAATTTTCTCAGGATTCCTACGTATTTCCTTTTCATATCTTTCTAATAATTGATGCTTTTATTCCTTTCTTCTTCTTCTTCTTCTTCTTCTTCTTCTATTTTCCTTGATGGTTGTTGGATTCTGAAGAATTTCATGGCTACTCATTAGGGTAAGTAAGTATGATTTATACGTGCTTAAGAATAATAGCCACTCTCCCATTTTAGAGACAAAATCCATTGAGCCCTTTGCACTTCCTGACATTGAATTTTTCATTCTCTATCACCAATTAAATTCCACTCCCAAACATCAGTTTAGATATTCATTATTTTCTTTCAAAAATGTTTATTCCAGCTGGTAGTGTCAATATCTATATGTTCAATTTGCTTGGTTTCTTGATTGGATTCTCTTCCCTATGAAACTATCCATCCTCTCATATCTGGATGTTATTGGGTTGCCAATGTCATCATCCACCCTTCAAGAGGCATCCATCTTATTGTTGTTTCAAATTTTTTTTTTAGACTTTCCGGGCTCAAGCCCTTTTTAAAAATCCACAAAATATTGTTTTTACAAATCTATTTTATATTTTATAAAATTCCAAACCTAATTTTTAGACTTAAATGTAGGTAATAATTTAGTCAAGCTTATCCCTTGGTGGACTTATAGTTCCACCACTGTTCCATATTCAAGAGTCCTTCTGTTTTGCACATATGACTAAGGTGGTGCATGATATCTTAATTGGGGAAAATACTTCTCCTTGAGTACGGTGGCTCAGAGAGGTTTTTCTTTTTGGTGGTAAGATATATTAAGATTAATGATTCTAATGTAAAGGATAGTATGGTAGTTTAAAAAACGTAATTTAGTCATTGTACAAGTTTTAGACGCCCCTTATCACACAATCCAGATAGATTTATCCTTTTATAACCCTTCCAAAATTCTAGTAGCCAGTCTTGTCGACGGTACTTAACGAAACGGATAATGGTCGTTCCATATCCATATCCATTAATTGTTAACGTAACGGATAACGGTCATTCCATATCCATATCCATTAATTGCTAACGAATATTCATTCCATATCCATATCCATTAATTGTTAACGGATATTGGCATCCGATATATATCCAACAAATACTAGAAATTTGTTTCCATATATGTTCCACTAAGATTAACAGATATAAAATAATATTCGATAATTATTCAAAAATTTATCCAACATAACAAAGACATCTAGTATGATTGTATGTTTGATTACTTCTTCTTCTCGTGATTCCACATTTGTAGCACTAAATAAATTTTGATGAATGTGTAATTCCTTAATTCTTTTCAAACATTCATCAACACATGTAATAACAGTTTTGTACACATATATTTACGTTATTGGATATCGGATAGTTATACTATAGAATATTGGTATTTTCTTATCCGTATTAATATTTGATAATTTCAGATAATACTTTATTTTTTCAAAGAACAAACTTGTCTACAACTAGGAGTTCATCATTTTCCTGGTTGCAAAAGATAGTAAGTAAACCCAAATAATAATTTATCATTTCCTACCCATAAATATTGTGAAACCCAAATACGATTAGGAAATGTATGTTTGACCTAACCATAGATAGGACAGTAAATTTATTTCCATAATAATGAGTATGAGTAATCGATCTTAAAATAAGTAATTCATCTTTCCCGTTTATACGACAAAAAAAGAAGAAGAAGGGAAGTTAGTGATTTTAAGTATATAATAGTAAGGTAATTTTTTTTAAAGGTAGCTTAGTCATTTCACAAGTTTTATACTCCTCTTACTACACAACCTAAGATAGATTCATCATTTTTCAGCTCCTCTAAAATTCCAACATCTAAGCTTGCTTGTCAACGATACTTAACAAAAAAAATGATGGTTATTTCGTATTTGTTAATTTTTACTGGATATCGGTATCCGATAAATCCGACGGATATTAAAAGTTTATTTTCATATCCATTCCGTTCAGATTAAGTTAATATCAACGGATATCGGATGATATCCAATAATTATCCAAAAACTTTTCCAAAGTAACAAAAACATTTAATTTAATTGTGTGTGGTTGATCACTTCTTCTTCTTGTAATTCCATAATTGTACCACTAAATAAATTTTGATGAAAGTTGTCATCGTTTCTTTTCAAATAAAATCATGAATACATGTCAAAAATAAATTTAACTTAAAATTGTAGTTTTGTATATATATATTTACATTATTTGATATCAGAAAATTATCATATAGAAAATTAGTATTTTTGTAACCATATCCGATAAGATGTCTTTATTAACATTTGATATCTGAAACTTCATATAATATCTTAAATTTTAGGTACAATTCGGACGGATATTCATTTATCCATTAACATGCCTATCACCAGACGTTAAAACATATTCCTTTTAAAATAAGCTAACAGAAAACTTTATGAACAAAGCGTAATAGTAAAAGGCCCATATAGATAAGATTAAATGGCCCACTTTTCCTCACCACTTTGTAGGTTGAACGATTTCTTGGGGACCATTGAAAATTTGAGAGGACTCTTTAGTGTTTAGGCCAAATACTCTATAAATCTAAGGGGTATCTTAATATGATGAAATGACTAAGTTGCTCTTTATTAAACTAATATTAAACCTTACTCTAATAATATATAAACCTAAATATGAATCTAATTTTATTACTAAAATTAGAACTTCTCTTCTCCTTTTTTTCCCCTTTTCTTATCATCTTTAACCTAATTTAGTAATCACTAAAAACTTATTCAAAAGACTAAATCTAACCATGGTCTTGCCAAGATTGCTAAAGAACTGATTGATGAAGTGGTTCAGGAACTTGTACCACAAAATGAAGAAAAACCGGTTGTTGATGGTGAAGGCAAAATCGAGACCTAAAAGAAAGAAGCGGAGGCTGAATCTTCCAGTTGTAATGTTATAAGGTAATACCCGACAAACCCATTCATTTCTATGTGTTTTTTGATTGTTATTTCGACTAGAAATCATGAAAATTAGTGTTCAATAGGTCGTACCAGTGAACAGTTCGGTTAGCATCACCGAACGAACTTTATGTTAGGAAGAAAACCAAGAACAGTTCGGTTGAGAATAAAATTTAGGGCATAGCCGAACTTTGGTTCTGACATTAATTTTCCAACTGAACTCAGTAGTTCGGTTAGATCGATAATATATCTTACTAGCCGAACTTTGTAGTTCCAAATTGGGAACAAAATGTTCGCTGAGACATGTTTTTCTTTATTTGCCGAACATTACTATGTTTTTGGTAACTTTGTGTTCATGTTAGCCGAACTTTTTGATTCTTAACCGAACTCGTTGTTCGGTTAACTCGATGAACACCATTCATAGACGAACATTCACATTTATTTATTCATTTTAGGCTCCAAAAGAAGGTAAAAACAATGGAAAAGGAAAAGGAAAATGCTGAAACTTTTTCTCCAGCTGAGATGGCTGAAATTATTTCTTGCACTCTTTTCAATTTACGAAAAGGAGTTAATGAGGAAGAAATATATCAAATGATGCTGAATGATCTGGATTTCGCACGAGAGATGAACGATCCTGATTTTGAAAGGAACAATGTTGACAATCCCCTCAACTACGTTAAAGTTCCATCTTCGGATGAAGGATCAGAGGAAGAAATGATTTGAATGATGGAGGATGATCCGGATTTTGATCCTCGACTCTTTTTCAGGGAGAAAAACTTTTTCAGGCGTAAACCCATACTACAACGAAGTTGGTGAGTACATAGGTCCAATTGAGGAAGATGAAGATGTTGATGAGCCTATGAAGAAGGAGAAGACAAAGAAGCGAGTAAAAGTTGTTGATACTATGTCCAAGTCGAGAGTAACAAGGAGTGGAAGAATTTTATGAGATCAATGAGATTGATCACTTTGCATATCTATGCTATGTTTTCTTTCGTTTTTCTCGGTTGTTTTAAGTTATTTTGAACAAGTTCTATGAACAATATGTAGTAAGTGATGAACATGGTATGTTATTTTGTTGTTGGGTTTTATTTTATGTTGAAACAATATTATGAAGTTAGATATATTCGGTTCAAAAATCCATTTAGGGCTTAACCAAACAATTGGTTCGGTCATAGAAGGAACTGAATTGTTAGCCGATTTTTTTTTTCATTTGAATTAAATAATTCGGCTAGGCATAGCAAATTTCAATCTAGGCGAACAATTGGTTCGGTTGGCGTCGTTTAAATTTTTGCAAAAACAGAGAAATGTTCGATACTTATAAGGAATTGAATTGTTAGACGAACTATCTTTTTCATTTGAATTAAATAGATCGGCTAGGAATAAAAAATTTCGATATAGCCGAACTTATAGGTTAGAGAGAATTATCTCATTAATAAATAAATAAATCCGTTGGGGCCTCTCTCTATATAAATGTTGCACTCTCTAACTCATTTTGCACCAACTTTTCTCGTCTTAACTTCTATTTTTTGACACCAATTCTCTCTCTTCCTCCAATTTTTAGAATTTTTAGTAACAAATGAAACCATTCACCGTTGAGGACGATGTAATGCGTGTTAAAGCTTTCATTCCGACTTACTGTGAAAGGCCACATGAACGTTATTCGATGTTTTGGAAGAGAGACAAAGAATTTTATTTCGAATTAGATGGGAATCCTAAAAACCGTAAATGGTTAGAATTAGATGAAAGATTTGAAATGCTACAATATACGTTGCGAGAATACATTAGAATACCCCGTTGGGTAAAGAAATATCATCGCAGAGCTACTCCTAAAGAAAAAATGAATATTTGAACCCGTTTATGTTGTGAATGGAATATTATTGGTTTCGTATACTAATTTGTCAATTCTTTCATTTTTAGAGTGCTAGAGTTCAAACTCTTTGGGGAATACGTCATGGTGGAACTACATTCAAGCACGAGCTATGTTATACGTATTTAAAAACATATGCCCCGAAATTTCTTAGACAGGTAGAACAGGAATGGAGGTAAAGATCTATCCATGGAGATTAATATAGCATTATGTAATAGTCTCATCCGAACTTTTTTTTAGTTTCAAAATATATAGCCGTTAGGAACATGTACTCTATATATACCTAGCTACTAGTTCACGTTTAAAATCACATCTTCATATTTTGTGCAAAACCCATAATTTGTGCAAAACCCAAATATTCATCTAGAGTAAAGCTAGCATGAAGATCGAATTTTGCTCTAGATGAACACGTTTAAAAAGCACATAGCCGTTAGGAACATGTACTCTAGATGAAGATCTATCTCTTTGCACAAATTATGTGCTTTTTTATCCAAAGAAGGGTGAAGAACGACGTCAAAATGGTTTAGTTATTTTGAGTTATTGGGGTAGAATTCTTGAGACCTTCTGCACCGAAACAGGGAATCATCATAACAGGGATTGTCCGACGTTGTTTTGTAGATTTCAAACTATAAGAAAACAAGTCGAAGAGTTTATAACTTTAATTCGGGTTATTAACCGATATCAAATTACGGGTGAAACCAATGCTGATGTTGTAGTGCGATCTCGAGAGGAATGAAGAAAATGAAAATGAAAGATTTTCGAATACGAATCTCATTATGACATCCTTCGTAAGTTTCTCATAACACGTATGGGGTATTGAAGATACTAAAAATGTAATCGATTTCTATATTTGTAATCGTTTTTCTATATTTGTAAGATTATTATGACATCCTTGTAATTCAATGTTAGTAGCACATTTAATGTGTAATGTTCGGTGGATATGACATACTCATTATGACATATCGTGTAATGTTCGGCTAGTATATGCAAGTTCGTCTAAGAAACGCACAATCTAGAGTAATGTTCGACTAGGGAGTAAAATATCAAACATAGCCAAACTTATGACACCAAAAATCCCTGGTGAAATCATAAAAGTTCGGTTGCCTGCAATAAATAATTCCTATACGAACTTCTGATACAAAAAAAAAACCTAGTAAATTTACACAGTATCGGTTACCTACAATATTCTATATCTAACCAAATTTCTTATACAAGTTGAACTTGGAATTTTTTACAAGTTTGGCTAAATTTGTATAATTATTACTAGCCGAACATTACTCTGGATTGTGCGTTTCATAAATGAAAATTTGTTCATTCCTAGCCGAACAATAGTTCGGTAAGTATAATTTTTTTTTTATAGACGAACTCTGTGAAAAATAAACACAATTTCAACAAAAAAATTATTTTCATTCAAAATATATGATCTTCAAAGCACATTTAGTTTAATTGCATGTCTCATTCACTCAATTACAATTGGTTGGGAATTATCTTTTTCTTGAGAGATTTTTAAAGCTATCCACATATCCATATTTGCCTCATACAAGTTACACAAACTCTTCATATCGTCGGTATTAATCCTTCCCAATAGCTAGTTTGGCACAACAGAGGAATTGGACATTCGGGTTTTAAACGGAGACCGATAAAGTGGTTGCCTCCAACCAATACAATGAACCCTCTTCGATGCAGTTGGATACCTTTCTTTGATTTTAGGGTAAATGTATCACTATAACCTATTGATAAATAATGAACTACACAATTGAATGCGTCGGCGATCAAGTGCCCACAAATCTGCATAGTCATCCAATGATCTCGTGTAATAGGATTTCCCCCGTGTGGACGACTTTGATAATTTATAAACTTCAAGTTCACCCCCACCATCCAACCCTCCCATCATTGTCTTATAAAATGTGGGTTTCTCCCGTAGTTTCGTCAACAACTTTTGCCTCATATAAGTGATTTCATAACCATTGTATTCCCAGGAACGACACTGAAACGATCCTAGTTGTCCAACCGCAACATGAAAACCACAATTGCCACCGCCAGGGACGTCGTCGGTGGATATGACATGTTCATGAATAATTTGAGGTAGTTCTTCCAAGTACGCCATATCAACAAATATTCGCTTTAGCTTCACGTCTCGAATAGGTGGTTCGCTTGATGGTGATGGAAACATCGGACCTCTTTTCTTCATATTACGTTCACTTAGTTCGGCTTTTTCCTCACTACTCCGACCGTGTTTGTTTGATTATTCGGCGTATATTATCGCAGTGTACTCGTGACGCGATGGATCTCTATGATTAGCGTGTATGTCACCATGCTTCTTATCCAAAATCTTGGCATACTTCCTCTCTTGTTTCCTTGTTTTTTTGGTGTTTGACCTACCTTTGGGCTTGCACTTTTTCGGTTCGTAAACATTACCCATAGTGTGTGGATAAATGATCGTCCTCATTTCATCCCAAAATATTTGTCGTTGGCTTTTGTTCATGTTGTGGTACATCTCGAGTACGGTTTTTCCTAACTCGGTATCCCCAAACTCTTCTCCGGGCTCTTCCGTGGGAGGGTTGAAAGTTAATTATTTCCAAAATGGATCAATATCTTCTAAAGGAATGACACCATGTTCATAGTTCGCTATAATATGGCGACAAGGTAATCCCATTGACTTCTTCATGCTACAAACACACTTCTCGTCAGACTTGATGTCCAAATCCTTAATCAAATCGACTTCTACCATCAACTTCTTAATACACGCATGGGACACGTTATAATGGATTCCCTTGGGCAATGGTAGATCATCCCATTTCTTAGTCTTGAATATAAGTCTCTTTTGGAACTTCTCTTTGATCATATCCATGTCGCAAGTGAAGTAATTTTCTATAGCATCAAACACCGACACAAAATTATCAACACGTCCAAAAAGATTCTTCTTCAATCGGTGGTGAGCCGACTCTGCCAAACTCGTCGCTTGATTGCCCAAGTGTTTGTGTTAGTTGGTAAAGGCATAAATAAACCTTTGTTTGTGCGGTTCCAACCATTGCCTAAAAAAATACAGTATCATATCCGGGTACTCGGAACTGGTCCAATGCCCGATAAACGTCACAAGATTTAGATTGTAATCATCCTCGGTAAGAGACCAAGTCATTACGTCTCATTCATTGGAGAGACAATCCCATTTGGATTCATTTAATTTTTATTGTTCATCAAATTCCTCCTTGGCTTCGGCTTGTTCATCTTCTGGTAGCTTCTTTATCTCATCATAATCTATCTTCTTTGGTAGTAGAATTTGAGGCTTGCACCTATGCATGACATTACACCATATGTAGAACATACATATAAGATTATGTGCTAACGGGACGATTACCTTTATTGCATTCATTAACGCGACTTCGTTATCGATGACTATAACTCCAGGAATATCATCACCTCGGAAGATTAACCTCACTTGTTGCAGCGCCCAAGTGTAACTAGGCTCCTGCTCATCCTTCAAGAAACAAAAAGCCACGTTAAACGGTGACTTGGTCGACGTGCGCCCAACAACATTCAACAATGACATCTCGTACTTATTAGTCTTGTAAGTGCAATACATTATAAGAACTTGGTAAATGCATTGCGCCAACTGAACACACATCGGATGCGCAATAAAGAAATGTGTTATTTCTCCATCCGGACCTACTTGCTTTTGAACGACGTAGTTTTTCTATTGTGCCATATAAAATAATTGTTGCATTACCTTCCTTCCTATCTATCTCTATATTCCTTCTTTTTCAACGTCTCATATGCATTTTAAATGGTGGACAAAGAGGAGAAGTTATCCTTATTATCTTGTTTAATGATGCGAAGCATAGTAATCGATGAAATACGCGTTTTCCTCATCTTAGCTAGTTTATCCATTTCAAGAGGGGAGAGCCTTGCTGCAACTGAATGTCCTTCAAGATGTTCAGGACGTTTGTGGCTATGTCTACCTTCAAAAACTTTGAATAGAACCCATTTTCTCAATTCTTTGTTGAAATTAAACACAAGCTTGAACGGGCAATTGGTCTTCTTTTAGATAGTTACATTCTTCCTCCCAGTCTTTCCGATATAACATAACCCTTCTTTTTGTGGCTTTCGGTCTTACGACTTCCCTCATAAACCATTTCAAAACTGGTTTTGGTAGATTTTCCATTTAAAACCAATACACACATATCCCGTTTTGCATGTTCTCTAGCCCAACTTTTTGCTTCATCAGGATTATCCCATGTCTACATTAAGAAAAACACAAAGTTACAAAACTTGACAATTTTTATTGAAACATTTAAATACACATAAATTGGTAACCTACCAAGTCATTCGCATAATGATGCGATGTATCATCGTACCCTATACCAACATGAGTAGGTTGATCATCCATAGGTACATGCTCCAATTGGACCTACAGAATATATGACAATATTAGTTGCAACAAAGAAATACAACAAAGTTCAGGTACGCATATATCAGCATATTAACCGAAAATACTAGTTCGACAAAGTCGATAAATCCTATATGAACCGAACATTTATGTTCATCTAGGCCCTTTACTACCATATACTGCCGAACTATGTACTTAAAATTTCCCGCTACTTATGTAACTAAGAGTTCGGCTAAGACAACGTTGGCTCAAACTAGCCGAACATAGCTCTGTTTCAGCTTGAACTAGCCGAACATTAGGTGTTGTTCAATTAGGTAGCCGAACTTAGTCCAAACCTCCATTAACACAGAGTTCGGCTACCTGTTTTCTTTAATGTTCTAGCCGAAATTATATCGAGCTAGTCGAATCTAAGCTATAAAATTTGATTTTTCATCAAATTAAGTCAACCCAAGCAACAAAAACATATTAACAAGTATACTTGAGCATCAAAATCATTATAATCTTCATATTCTTCGTTGTGATCCTCGTTTATCTCGTAAAAACCCTCATTTTGAGATTGAGATTAAGTTTGGGTAATAAAACATTCATCATCTAACAAATCATCCATCTCCGGATCGTTATGAAGATTAAGGAATAGTTTGTTTACTCTACGATTTGAAGACTCAGATTCCTCTGAGCTTGCAATAGAATCACTTAATTTGAATTTAAGAATCACCAAATCTAGGTTTCAAGATTATTTTCCCAAAACTCTTCTTCTCCTTCTCCTTCTACTTCTCTCTCTCAATAACTCTAACTCTTTAATACAAATATTTTATCTCATCCAATACTAACAATTAACTAATTTAACTAACTCTAATTAAGTAAGAGTATTTTGATCATATCTAAAATTATATGGGTAGGGGACATGAATTACTTCCTAATAACCTTAGCAAAATTGGAGGATAGTCCCCTTAAATTCTGAGGGATCCTCAAAAAATCGTTCTTGTAGGTTTATGACCTACTGACCTCCTATCCATTCATGGGAGGCCCCCTAAGGTGGTGCAAATCCTGGTAATGGTTGCCAACATTACTGCACTAGTGACTCATCTGTCGGCATAACCTGGGTTCATTTTGCATTCCTCTTTCGAGAGTAGTGCGTGACATGAAAATATAGACTAACTCAAGGCATGCCAAATAGACAAAACAAAATGGTAGTGGACATTTGATTTAACGAGACCCTTTTAGAATATGGGGAACATGTCCTTGGAGACCAAGTTCCTGCAACAGAAAGAATTGGATTGTTTACTTCTTGCATGGGTGAGAGACATTGGTCTTGGACCTATTTAGTTCTGGTCAAAGTTCACCAAAATTATTTGGATCCATCCTAGTCCCACAACCAAAACCAGATCTGTAGTGAGTTAATCATTGATGGCGCCATTGACCTCATCTTGTCGTATGTTTTTTAACAACTTGTTTCGGCAATCAGAAGATTAGAATATCAAGATGCAAACTTAACGTGGAGGCAAGGGCAGTAGGAGCGGGTTGGTCTCAAGGGGTAGTTGCCAACCGGCTCCCGAAAGCCATTTAATAAAAAGAAAAAAAAAAAGAAGAAAAAAATATCAAATATCTTTTTTTTAATTGTTAATACAAATTACTACTAACAAGTAACAACATTATTAATCGATTGTAACGGTCTTTTTTCTGATGCCAGTGTTTTTACCGGTTCCAATATTGATATTTTTACAATTATTATTATTAAGTATTTTCGTCAATGTTATATAGACAGAGTTTTATTTTTAATTGTTTATCTATATAGGTATAATTCTAATTTTTAGATAGTTTTTTCATATATACCCTTATTATAATAGTAGTATTACATTTAAACTAAGTTAATATATCTAGTTTTTATAAAATAAATAAAAGTAATATAGAAAAGTTAATAGATATTTATGAAATTCATATAATTTTTTTAATCTAAGGTATTTAACTTTTTCGTCTATATAATCTAGACGAATTTTTTTTTATTTTTTATTATTAATTTTAATCCTAACTTTATGACTGTAAAAAAATACGAAACAGTAAGGTTGCACATAAATTTACCTGGAACCAGAATGTTAATTATCTATATAACTTTGGCTCAACTTAGAAGTTTGAGTCACATGTTTCAAGATAAGCATTTCTACCAAAGGTAATTTCCAGACAATTATAACTGTTCAAGAAGCCAAATAGAGCCGAAACATCTAAATTGAGCCATTTACCATTAATTTCTTCTTAGTGTTCTTGAGCTAAATGATTGTATAATCAATCTAATGTTTTTTGAACTTTTGTCTTGAAAATTAAAATAAATATTTTCTCAATAGAAAAATACAGGAAAAAACCAGTGGAATGGGTCACAAACGACCCGAAACTTGATCCAACTATGCAGTGCCAAGCTGGTCCATATACCCGATCAAATTCCTACAAAATTCAGCAGTAAATATTGTGAATATTTATTTTTTATAATCATTTAAATGGGCAATAAGCTGCACCGCCAGTTCTTCTAAAACAAAAAAACACCAAAATAATTAATAAATAAAATAAAAATAATAATCCCTCCATGAGTAATAAATTAAATCATTTAATTTTTGTAATAAATATGTCACTTGGATGGGTTCAAACAACTATGGGATCACATGGCACCGCATTTCTAAACTAAGTTTCACCTAGAAGAGATCGACATCATGCACAAATTCAATATATTCCTCTTACAATGTTGTTCATCACATGCAAGGATTCTTATTTCTGACGCCTATTTTTTGCAACACCCTTTGACCCCGGGAAAAAAAACACATTTTTCTTTAGAGAGCACCCTCCTATTTTATAGGAAAACACTGGACAAATACGAGACATGATTTGATGTCCATTCAGGGCTTTCTCCAGCGGGAAAGAATGCCACATTCCGTCTCCCATTTGTCGTACGACCGTTACAGTGCACTACTCTTGGATAATGGTTATGCAGTAGGACTAGTTGATTCTGACACTAATATTAGTACAAATTACTACTAACAACGTTATTAATTGATTTATAACGGTCTTTTTTTTCCTGATGCCAGTGTTTTTACTACTATAATAAGTTTGGCATGGTCAGTAATAGTATCAAACCCGTAAATGCTGTACATTACTGGCACTCTCTGATAAGAGTGTTTTTGTTGTTCAAACGTTTGACCAACATATTATGGGCGTTAATGTTTACAATAATTCATAGCCTACTGTGGATAATTCCTTGGTGATATAGTAGTGCTTCTTACTGTTGCATGTAGAAACTATGAAGTTGTTTGGATATTACTTAAGAAATCAACAACTTAATTTTTAAATGAAGCCTAGATATAAAATTTATTTATGACTTTTAAAAATTACTTTTATATTTGATTGTCAAACATGCTATAAGCAATTAAGCGTGCAACGGTATTAATGGAAAACAAGATTATATAATTTTTACAATTAATTTAAAACCACGTTTAAAAAAATATTTATATTTTTCGCATAGAACTTGAAACACATCTTATAAGGGTTATAAGTGAGAAAATATGGAAAACAAGATTATATAACCTTTATAACTAATTTAAAGCCACGTTTTAAAAAAATATTTATATTTTTTACATCGAACTTAAAACACATCTTATAAGGGTTATAAGTGAGAAAATATGAAAAATCATAAGGGTTCTGATGTTTATACAGTCGAAAATATGTGTACGTGTTATAATAACTCTAACAAATAAGGGTGTAGATCCAAAACTCAAAAATCACTAACAAATAGCATTAAATACTCAAAAACTGACCAAAATAAGAAAAATAATTTTTTTTTTCTTTTGTGTGGATAGTGATAGTGATAGTGGTAATGGTGTAGCGGATATATACTGCCTATAATTAGTACTTATAAAAAACTTGATTAAATAAAGAAAAAAGAAGAAGGAATAGTTAAAAGACTTTGATTAAGGTTCAAGTTTGACAGTAAATTACCTTTTTCATGTTATAAGCCATGTGCTTAGCGCTAAAACTGTCTAAACCATCGTAAGTTCTTCTGGCACACCGGAAACAATGGACTTGCATAAATCCCGGCATATCGACAGCAACAACTTTCACATTCAGAAATGAAGCTACTGATTTAACATTATTCATTTCTATATGTGACACTGATTTCCTCCCCTGAACATCAATATGTGATACTGATTTCCTTGCCGGCTCTAACATTTCAATTCGCGATATAGATTTCCTTGCTGGCTCAAACATCATTTCTATGTGCGATGTTGATTTCCTCCCTTGTTGGATCAATTCTTCTTGCAAAATTGCCGATGTCGGCGACTTCTTCGGCTTGATCATTTCTATGTCAGAAACTGACTTCCTTGCCTCGATTATGATCATTTCTTTATCCTTTTCCTCCGGAAACATTGGTAGTACTGGTGGTAACGCGGCCATTACAGTATTAATTTTCCTAAACTCATCGATCGACAGTGCCTCTTGTTTATGTGGTGGTGGTTTACTCGATTTTCTGCTCAATGTATTCCAAATCCGTGTGGTTACAGGCTTTCGAACTTTTGCAGCAGGAGTTTCTGCAATCTTTACCTGGTTATCGACAACCCCGCTGCCACCGCTTGTAGTATAGAGATTTTGGGCGGCCCTGGTTTTGGGTTTGGACTCCATTGTTGTTGTTGTCTAGCTCTAACTAGAGAGGGAGTTTCTTTTTGCAGTGGTTGTTGATGGGGGGTTCATTGTAGTTGCCTTGGTTATATATATGTGGGTAGGGCATTGTGCCTGTATAAATGTGGTGGTGTATGCAGTAGTAGGGAAATACCCCCACACCTGGCCATAAATAAGATACGGTGTACAGTTTGGAAGGGGAATTGAATATAATAGTAAAAGTTTTAGGAGCAGAGTCAGCAAACCATGTGCTTTGTCCTTCATTCAAGGATAACAAAATGGTGCCGAGATGCCTTAAAAAGATTGGATTCTGGGCGATTTTGGCACCGGTCATCTATTATTCTATTTTTCTAAATAGTTGAAGCTCTGATAAGGATGCGAGCATGATTGGTCGTGTTGGATATTCATATTACATCGGCCCTCACTAATATAGCGATTATGTTGGGGCATCCAGTGGTGGGGTTAGAATCGTAAATATATATATGGGTGGGCAAATAAAGGCTAAAATATAAAAAGAAAAAAAAAAGATTGACTTAGTCAAAAATTAGCTTGGGTATCAGCTGGCTTGCTTGGGCAACTACTAACCCATGACTGAGCTAGCTCCGCCTCTGGTCGTATGGATGATATTGACAAAAACTGACATATACCGACAAAACTAAGGGTTTATATAATTAAGATATCATCGTATTTTAACGTATTAAACATATACTAAATGTTTAAATACTCTTTCATACATAATAGATTAGTAAAATAAAATTGATGAAGTACAGAACCAAAAAATATTGTAATTCACATATGTTTTATCGATTAGAATAATTAAACATAGTTTATTGTTTTTTTGGTCATAACAACAGCGTGAAAAGATATCAAAACTTAAGTTAATTTTTTTCCTCCAATATTTGAATAACTAATAGATGGTTGATTTCGCTCTTCTAACTGATATTTCCTTTATAATGGATGGTTGAGAATGTTGATCAAAATTTCATTGATTTTACGATACATATTTTCACCATTAAAGATATATATTCCCTTTAGATTTCAAGTTCTCACCCAGGGTTAAATAAATAGTAGTTATAATTGAAACAATTGAAAAATAGATGTGAGTTAATATATGTTCTAAAGTCGAAAATATCATATAAACTTTTTATTCACTCGTGGGATTCAGGCAGTTTGAAAGGGACCACCGCGGCTCTTTTCTTCCCAAGAATCCATACATCCCTTATCAGTGTCCTCTACTTTTTTGGGGATGGGTTGTAGATCGCATATTTTTATACTTTAAATTCAACACATTTCTTAAAACGTAACAACGTGAATGTAAGAAACGGATGAAAATTCATTTTTTTTCCTTCAAAATGGTACACGATACGAGATTGATATGATACACAACTAATTCTCGGGGATAAAGATACACAAAAAATCTTAGATCAATATCAAGGAATACATATACTGAAAGGATCTACGGACGGTTTTACCGGGCAACTTCAGGCCTTAATTTACAAGTAACGATATTATCTTCACCTTAACCCATATTTGGCCACATATAGTTTTGGAGTTTTATCTTCAAATAAGGTCTTGATACCATTAAGAAATACAATCAATATCGGTGGTATCAGCCGATAATATCAGAATCTATTTTATATCGACCTTTAACCTAGATGATACACAAAATATCGGCGATACATGAATATTCCGATTATATCGGTCGTACCGGACCGATAATATCGGTAAGGATATAAATGTACGTATTTTTTAGCAGTGTTTTTTAAAAAGTTTTTCTTCCCATACAAATTCTATGTCTGTGGATGTTATTATCAAGTGAAGCTAGTTTAATTGATATTTTTACATTATAAATGTCTCTCATCAAAACTTTGAATAATATAATACATATCTACCAATAAATTATAAAATTACAAAATTAATTATACATCGCCGATAAAATCTGATATAATAATTTGTCTAGATGTATCTCGCTTCGTCGATACGAGATCGATACACAATATTAACTACTTTACATGCAAGGAGATTCCATAACTTGTTAGTCTCCACCTAAAAATCTGTTTATTCTATGTGGGGATAATATGTATGGCATGTTCGAGCCGACCCTTAACAATATATACCTTGACGAGATATAGAGTCATCTCACCAACCTTCATCGTACAATCATCTTGGAAAGTTACATATCCATCGTATATATATTACTGTCCAACGTAGTTTCAGTCATTTGCACCCTTGAGCCTTATCTGCTACATACGAGTTAACTAGGGTCTCAATTAGGGCTGTCAACGGATTAAATTCCGTCGGATTTTAACAAATCCGTTAAGGTTAAGGTTAAGGATTATCGGAATTCCGAAATCCGATAAAATCCGACGGATTCTAGAAAACCCAAT
>JAJJMC010010664.1:279009-315798 GCA_023531435.1 Papaver californicum | reverse complement strand
ACATATACTGAAAACAGTAACAAAATTCATACCCTAATGTTGCTAACGATCACTGAAACCTAAAAATCATCACACGATTCACACCCATATACTGAAAACAGAAAACAAATCATCACACCCATATACTGAAACCTAAAAATCAAGTTAATCAACACACCCACAAATCGAAACCTAGAAAATCTTCACACTCAAATTACTTAAAACATCCAAAATCACAAAACAAAAAAGAAATAAATTACCTTGTTGAAGTTTAGATGAAGGAAAAGAATCAAGAGATTAGATCAGTGGGACTGGGGAGAGCCTCCAATCGTCTGTAACTCTGACTTGAAGACTGAAGAGAAGAGAGACTTCAGAGTTTCAGACGAAATCCGGAAAGAGGAAGGTGCTGCCGCTGCGTGCACTGCTGGTGTAAATGTGAATAATTCAGGGTGCGAAATTCCAAAAAAACCCCTAGGTTATCGGATTTCGGATTTTAACCTACCGGATGTTGCCTAATCCGGATCCGTTAGGTTAACGTAGTAAAATCCGATAGTCATTCCGATTCCGAAATCCGAAATCCGATAAATCGGATAAAATCCTATAGGATATCGGATTGTCGGAAACGGATTTCGGAATTCGGATGTATATTGACAGCCCTAGTCTCAATCCACCTTCAAGCTTGCTCCATCTGATTTAGGGAGGTCAACTAACTTCACCATGAACCTTGTTCTATCTTGGCATGTCTGCTCCGCCTGAGTTAATAGCGGGAGAGCACTAACTCCACCTTGCACAGTCGTTCCCTAAGGGTTGACATCTATAACCACTCAATCTCTTAGTATGCTTAGCTTAAATATTAATTAAAAATTTATGGAAGATCTAACTGGCCCACTTTAGGCCTTAATTTACGTGATACCGATATTATCTCCATTTTAACCATTTTTGGCCACAAATATAGGGTCTTATCCTAAAAGACATTGGTTCTATGCAAAGAGATTGCATTGCATGACTTATTAGTCTGTATATAAAAATCCGTTTATTCCATGTATAACTAATTTTGATTTGGTCGGACCAATTCCTAACAGATACATATCAGTCAATATGGTAAACTACGTATTCAACGGGTACTTGATGCGTTGATTCAGTTTCGGATCCTATATTTGGACCCGTTAACAAAACAATTACCTGTATGATACAACTGAGCAGCACCCATTATCTTATTGGTTCCAAATGGTTCCACTATGAGGATAATTGTCGATAATAGGAACCTGGATAAAAAAATTTATTTTGTTTTTTTAGGCTAAATATTAAGGGATTGTCTAGTCATGGCTTTGGATTCTCTTCACCACCATATATTTTTTAATTAATTTTCGATAAGAGCATAAATAAAGGAATAATATGAGAAGATAAAAATCGAAATTATAATTCTTTTTTAAATACCCGATGGGTATCTATATTTTCAATCGATTCGGTTCTAATTTCGGTTTCAGTCTAAAGACGAAACCTGAAACAGTTAAGGAATAAAACCGGCCTTTAAAATTGGGTCTGATTCCAGCAATATCCGAGCAGAACTGAAACTACCAACACCCTTACAATAAGCTATATATATAATATATGTATGCATACATCAAAATTCATAAATTTTAATAAATGTTGAACACCTGAAATACATATATTTAGTTAAAAAGTAATATTTACATGTATTTCTAGTATGTATGACATAAAAATTTATTTAGAAAAAAATGCTATTCATTGCCAATTATTATTCACCATTGAATTTGACATTCATCCGATATGATATATAAATCTTTAAAATAGGCTTTAGATTTTAAACAATGGGCAGTTAAGTTTTAACCCTTAGGGGTATATATGATAGGTCACACACACGAATATAACTTTACCAAAGAGTTTACTCGTAAAAGAAAAATTTAATGATTGAACCCTTTCTTTCTTTTAATGATACTTCTTTTTTTTATCTAAAAAATAATTATTTTTGAGTTATCATGCGATGGTTTATATAAAAAAATTGATAAATAAAACAGTTAACTTTCAAATTCACCTTAAAAATCATTATATATTTCAATCTTTCAAAGTCATGGAACGATATGCTCTCACAAAAAGAGCCTATATTTGTGATTTTCATTTTACCTAAGGAATTGAATTTGAATCACTAATTACCAATGGTTGAAGTTCATATCAATAATATACAGACAACTTCCAAAATGCAATGAAATTGCAGTTTAAGTGATGGTTTATACAGAATTTTATCCCACCTTCGCCCCCCATAAGTATCACTTATCACTTTGAGAAGTACCGATGAAATTGAGTCAGACCAGCCATTAACCCCCAAGAATTGATGAAATTTTGGTACAAACATTAATGCGTTTAACTATTTCAACAACAACAACAATTATTATTTTTCTGAAATCGAGCAAAACTATATGGAGCACTAGTTGGTGTACTATTTGTCGGGTACTACTCTAGCAGTCTAGCTAAGGACCATACATGATCTAATCTAAGTTTGTAGTAGCTACCTATGTTTGGCCCCTAGAATCATACACTGAAATTAGACAAATTCTAAAATCAATGATGACTAAATGAGTATCCCACCACTTAGGACGGGGCCTGATATAAGGCATCTTAGTCGGTCGCCGGAGGTCAATTATGAGTTTCAGTTCAGACAACTTCCACTTAGGACGGACGGACGGGGTCTGATATATCTCCCGCAAAACCTTATACAAGTCATTCTATGCTCTAACTGGCCGAAGTTGACATCACCTTTCAAGATCACAAGTACTTGAGTCAATCCTTTTAATAATTCATCATTATGAAGTTGACACATTTTAGGCAAGAAGTTCGTGTTATGTTTGTGTGGAGTCTGGTAGTACACGATCCGGTTTTGTGTTTGATCCGATCCGACTGACGGTCCGTTGGAAAATTAAATGAAACTTTTTGAGATATTTGTTTATGGAACGGAAGAACGGATCGATAGGTCCGGACCTGAATATAAACAATCCTCCACGGGGTCCGGGAGTTCAGGGTTTATATTTATATATAAAAAGTTGCCCTATCTAGGGTTTGTATCTTATTATTATTATATCATCGTTGTATTCCTCTGAAACTCTTTTTGAGATCATAATAAAACCACAACTGCTCTTTAAACGTAGCCTAATTTGGATGAACTAAATAAATCTTGTGTGTTCTTGTTTTTGTTTTGTTTTCTTTATAACATCGACCGTAACAATTCGCTTAGTTTGTACATAATTATCATAGCTTAACAAAGTTGTTGCCAAAACTAAAGCAGTGAAATTTTGGGAATTAAAACTTTTGATAGTTATTAAGATCTTTTAACACTTGTCATAATGGAACTTTTTATTTTGGAATGTGCACAAAATGGGGTTGAAACTGAAGTAAAAAATTTGCTTGGTTTTAACCAAAATTTCTGACTAATTTTATGTCCAATCTATTGAACCTACCCTGAGTACTTCACGCATATGGCAACCTAATCTTAACTAAACTTCACCGTATATGTGGAGTGCAATAATGCTAAGCCATTGCTCCCTGCTATGTAATAGGATAAAATTGTGCAATAAATTTTGGCCAGAAAATGTACCTATCTTAATTTCTTTTTTTATCGTTATTGTAGAATTTATTATTAGTTATTGTCTATCAAAATCAATGATTATTATTGTAGTTGGCAAAATGGATATTCATAGGCAATGTTTTATTAGCAATTATCTTGAATTATGGTCTATATTCACTAAGACAAAATTTTATAGGCCCCCTAACTTGTTTCATTCTTTAAGTCATTGTCTTTGGAATTTAAATGTCATAGTCTCTTCCTTAATGTATAGTACAAATTATTTTTGTGAACTTATCCAATTTTTGGCAACCAGTTAATCCAGATATTTCAGAACAAAATAATGCAGATAGGCGCTGTTTGTGCATCTGCCAGCCCTTGTGAATAGACCCTTATTTTATGCATTTTGCCTCAAAAGTTGTCCTATGGAACAAAATTTGTATTACGGTATGAAATTGCTACAATGGCCAAAAGTCTGCTATGTGATTCAACATTTGCCACGTTGCATATATAGGATTAACATATGGTTCACCCAAGATATGGGTTGTGGACAAAAACTCTACACCTGATATCTTTGTCGTTTGAACAAATGTATTAGTTTTGACCTAAAGGTTGTTTACGACCATCTCATCAAAATGTATTGTTTTATAAGAAACTCAAAACTTGATTTACATGTTTAGGTTTGGGTTTGGGTGATTGCGGTAGAGTTGCTTTGACTTGTTATTATGTACGTACATTGGTGTCAATAAAGATCTATTTTTTGTTGAAATATTTTTAACGTTTTTTAAGAAAATTGTTTTACAAAATATTTTGTTTTTTTTAAAAAAAATTCTTGTTTTTTCTTAATTTGTTTTACAAAAAACTCAAAACGTGTTTTATAAGATATATGAAACCCTAGACTTTCTCTTTGGTTTTTTTTATCCTATAAATATCAGTTGAAATTCTCTTTTCAACTCATCCTATAAGCAGCTATTATCGTGTCTTCTTTTCTCACCTTCTCGCTTTGTTTTGCGTTTTGTTTGTTTGATCATTTCCTTTATGTTGCTAAGTTCAGAGAGTGGGTAGCTTTTGTTGTGCTGATACAAACTATATCAAGCAGTCGTATCTTGGACACATCTTCGCTGTCGGGATTTAGCATCAATCATCTTTGAGTGTACCCATGAACTAATGTGTTAAGGATAACTTGTTGAACCCTCGTGAAGTTGTCAGTGCTAGAGTTGTTTTAATTCAATATTTTATATATTTCTTTATATATCTAATTTTGTTGTTCATTGTTACAAGACTCCAACAATCTTAACAGATTAAAGTTTTAATTCTTTGTAACAATGAGAAAGAATGACATTGAAAGACCACAGAAGTTCAACATAAAGGATTCCAAGAGATGGAAGTCAAAGATATTATTTTTTTTAGGTTATTATGAGTTAGATAATTATGTACGAGTCCTTTTGATGGATCCTTGAATGAAAAATAACGTGAAGATGAACTTGCGGAATGGAACAGATATAACTATATGGCTAAAACTCACATTATTAATTGTTCAGAAGACACAATGTATGATTTTTATAATGCTATAGAAAATTACAGTGCTTTTGATGTGGAATTAGTATGTTTAATTCATCATCAAAACATGAAAAAATGATAAAAATAAAATTGAATTTTTTGCAAGAACATTAAACTAGAATCGGCAGATAAGATGGTCTATGTATGCCGATTCTAGGTTGATGTTCTTCATGCACGAAGAACACGAGGAATCGACGGATATTGGTAGATATATAAGCCGGTTATAGCCTAAAAACCATTAAAAAATGATTAACAAGAATCGGTCGATATGAATGTTTATATCGACCGCTAATAGTATAAACACCAACAAAATAAGTTGAAATTTCCTTAACCAGTAGATATGAATGTCCACATCAATCATTGTATCTTAAAAATACCAACAAATTATTTTTTTACTTTCCTCTAACAAAAATCGGTCGATATAAATATCCACATCGACTGATTCTGGGCTGATGTTCTTCAACTATGAAGAACACCAAGAGAGATTAGCCGACCGATTTCTGTGCATATCAGTCAATTGTCCAGAATCGCCTATGTGAATATTCGTATCGACCGATTTTGGTTAAAACTCAGAAAACCAAATTTTTCTGAAAAAAAATCAGTTTTGAATGTACGAATGAATCAAAAACCTAGTTAAAAGGAATGAGTTCATAGAAAAGTACTTGAAAGAGTGAAATTTGTATTGTTTAGTTTACGTTTTTAAGTTTTATAAGAGCATCCCCAACGGCACGAGCATACCAAAGAGCATAACCCAAATTTGTTTGCTCTTTGGTCCACCCGTAACACAGCGGTTTTCGACCAAAATATGCTCATACGCTCTTCTAACCAGACGCTTGTTATTGAGCGTAATTCTAGCTGAACATTAGATGGAACGGACGTCTTGCTGGTGTATCGCATTGGTGTTGGGCGTAGATTTAGGTAACGCTTCATTTTAGACGCTACACTAAGAAACGCCTGGAACCAGACGCACTTCTATTGGAACGTTGCAGACTCATACGATGTCTTAACCAAACGTATGTTTAAGCGTCAACACAGAGTAGCGTCTCTTATCCAAGCGTAGTCATATGAGAACGTATGGAAATTGAGCGCTGTCTTGTGTAGACGTTTAGTCACAGACGTCGTCCCAGTCAAGTGCCGAAATCACAAAAGCTCTCTTATAAGAACGCCCATATATGAAACGTTCCCTTACATGAACGTTAGGAAACCTGGAATTTGCTCGTATTGAAATTCGCCTAAACGTTCCCTTACATGAACGTTGGGCCTAACCGTTCCCAAATACTGGCCTACTTCTCGTGTTTAACCTGTTAGGAACGTTCCCAAATGTTGGCTAAACGTTCAAGTAATGGAACGTTCAGCTAAGTGAACATTTGCATTACTTAGCTGTTAGGATAAACGTTTGCATTACTCAGCATTTGCATTTGCGTTCATTAGCTAAGTGAACAAGTAATGGAACGTTATCTTAGCATTTGCATTTGCGTTCAAGTAATGGAACGTTCCTAAATGTTGGCCTAAACGTTTAGCAAATGCTAGGATAACGCTTAGCAAATGCTAGGATAACGTTTATAACAACATTTTTTAGCAATGCCTGGTTCCCTTGCTATGCACGTTCCTTTAAATGGACGTCTGGTTCACTGGCGCAAATGTATGATAACGTCTGAACTATAGGCGTCGTCTTAGAAAGACGTATGCTTCGCCGGCGCTCTGTTAAGGGAGCGTGTGCTGTCTGGCGTCTTGTTAAGAGGACACCTGATATACAGGCGCTATCGCAGTGGAACGTTTGAACCAGGCGTACATTTGGGTTGGGCTTCTCCAATGAGCGTTGTGTTAGTGTATCGTTACATCAGACGCTTTCTTGTGTAGCCGTTTCATCAGGCGTCGCTCAACTCCTGCGTCCGTGTTTGAGAACGCCATCTTACGAGAACGTCTGGGTTCGAACGTCTTCTTAACAAAACGTTTTATTGTTTACGCTATACCAGAGGAGCGTGCGAGTGTATATACGTTTGGTCCAGTTTTAAGACCAAATTTGTTCCCGAACAATTTTTTTTCTGGACCAAATATCATTTAAACTCGCCCTTTGTGCCTCAAATTTGGCGACCAAAGACCAAATATATGGTTTGGTCTTTGGTCTGGTCGTCCGTTGGAGTTGCTCTAATAAGGGTAATTTCATAGTTTTACTATTTTTAGACACCCCATATCCCCTCTTCTAGGTATGAACAAAGTTGGAAGGCCTTAAATTATCCATGTAAAACTTGATGTGGCACAACAAGTTAAATCATTGCCAGAAGCTAATTCAACAATACTATTTCAATTGACTTTAAGAAATAAGAAAGTTAACTTCTTGTGAAGCTAAATCTTTTTATTTCTATTTTTTAGTTTGATTTTTGTTTCTGGAAAAGCATATTCACTTCTACTTCTAATATCCATTCATGCTTTGTGTAAAGTAAATCATGACTAATATACCTGGTTGCTGCCGGTAAAAGCTAAACATCCTTTATCCTTAACTTTCACAACCAGTTTAAAACTATGTCTCCAGAAGAATTTTATATGTCAGAATTTCGGATTTTTTTTTGATGGGCGTAAAATCATTATTCTAAATAGTCTTTTATGATGTAAAAAACTAGAAGTTAAAGTAACATGAGATTGATTATCATTTTTCTGAACAGGTCAAGGTTTTGACATGTGAACCTACATTCAAGCATTTTTGTTTCAATTTCTTGGTATTTACTTTTGGCAATTGAGGAAAAAATCTAACTAATGTTTACTGTACGAAAGAGGAGGAAATGGAATTTGTTTCCCTTACAACTAAACATTACATGATCTCTCTCTCTTCTTCATCTATTGACTATTTTCTTTATGATTCAAAGGAACAGCTGACTTAGATGTTGAATACTACTGAGATGGTAAATAGTCATAGTAAGTTTCATGTTTCAGAGGTTTATCACAAGTGTTTCGTAGAAATTGATGAAGAATGAACTCAAGTTGCTGCTTCTTTTTCTGTAGATTATCTCCACCAGAGTTGCAGGAGTCGTCCTTGTGCACCTCCTCCAGTCAATTTTGTGGCAGATCATCCTTTCATGTTCATTACAAGAGAGGAACAAAATGGTGTAGTCTTGATCATGGGGTATGTCCTTAATCCATTATCAAACTAGTCTCTACGTGTCTTTCAAGTGTCACTAAATAAGTTACTATCTCCGTTTCAGGAAAAGAGTTACTATCATTTTTTCAAATTAACCTATTTTTAGGCTAAAATGAAAAAGTGATAGTAACACTTTTTCAGAAACGGAGGGAGTAGAATTTAGTGATGTTTGAATCTAAGAGAATTGATTCAGAGTTTAAAACTTTGGTGAATGATCAATTTTAATTGAAATTTCAGGGGATTTCCACTTATTACCGATATATATTATACTCCTTCGGTCTTGAAAAAAATAAAAATATCACTTTTTTTAAATAGAGATATAAATTTATTTTTTACCCCATTAGTTTTAATCATAACCTTCGTTTATGTAAATTCGGTCATACATCAGTATGCAAATGCTGGTTACTCATAGTTAAACAAGAATTGTGACTTCATGAGGTCATGAGCCTAGTAAGCAATTCGGCAGTCGATAAAAATTTGGAGCGGTAAAAGTGTGTTCATTAGTTGTTTGAACAAACTGTAAATTCGGTTAACTTTACGTTCACTTAAACGGTATATGAAAAAAAATAATCTAAAATACGTTAATTCGTATTTAATGCGTTTGACATATATAAATCCGGCATAAAAAATTGACTTTGATTATTATAAAGTAAAAATAAATAATTAGTTCAACGAATTAAACGTCCTGAGTGATCGGTGTTTCCGTATAATTTACGAACTATACGGTGAAAATAGCACGGGGTGTTGGTTTTTCATGAACCTAAGTAATCCAAAATCCTTTTCTTTTCCAAAAGAATAAAAGAGAAGATGATAAAACTTTATCAAGGTTTGAAAAGACAGTAAAAAATCTCGAAATAGAGAAGATGGAGAGGTTTGAAGAGCTTCATTTTCGAGAAGCACAGATATTCAAACTGTGGAGCTTGACAGATACCTCTCCGGAGGAGAGAAGTTCGTGCGATCATTTTATCTGTAGCCCATCAGATACAGTTGATGAATTCACCCACCCTGTAGCCCTTGACCATGCCAGGATCATTCTTGCTGCATTTGAGGTCGATAGGCTTCAGCTGAAACTCAACGCGATTACGGATTCGATGAAAGCCCAAAATGAGAGTGAGTGGCTCGAGTTTTAAAGGTTCACGACTATGTGATCACTCTGGATAACCTCTGCTCTGTATTGGGGATGGACTTCCTCAACACCATTGATGAAGTACACCCAATCTGCTTAATTGACTCCATCGGAGTCAATTCCAAGAGAATTGATGCTGAAACTTTATCAAAGTTGGCAAAGAAAGTAGATAGTCTAAAAAAATGAAGACGGAGAGCTCTTGAAGAGCTTCAAGAGCTAGCAGGACAGCTATTTGATCTGTGGAACTTAATGGATACCTCTCCGGAGGAGAGAAGTTCGTTCCAACATGTTACCGGTAACATCTCAGCTACAGTTGATGAAGTCACCCAACCTGAAGCCCTTGCCCTTTCCTGGATTAACGATGCTAAAGCGGAGGTCAAAAAGTTTGAACTGCTGAAAGCCTGCAAGATGAAGGAGAATTCTTTCAAAACTTATCCAGAGGCTGCTTGAGGAAAGACAATATTGACTCTCATCATGCCAGATCAAAGAATTGTTTGATCAAGTTGGAAAACGGATGTCGCGCATGCAAACGAGAGTTTCAAATATCATTCAAGTCGCTGTAATAATTCGTTAACTGTTAGGAGTCTTAGGAAGTGATTTTCTAAGGCATCATCTATGGATTGCTTATATTACTTTTCCTAGTTGTTGATTGTTTTTGGCTGAGTGAATCTTTTAATTTCTTTCTTGTTCATGTCAAGAGCTTACTTGTTTGTGCCAGAACAAAAGTGAATTAGTTATTTTTTAGTATGCAGCAAATGGGTTAAATAAGTTGACAAGAATGGGCAAACAATACATTAGTTGTTATGATAGCTTTAAAGTACTGCGATTCCTGTACAAAAGGGATTGGCAAATCCGTCCACATTTTTCTAAGCACATAATTTTACCCGAGCAACGCGATGGGCTCGGTGAACTTATTGAAAAGGTGAGCTCTGATCCTGCCTTTCTGGATCAATATCTCCCAGTTTGTACGGTTCCAACAAGAGAATGCAAGATTCCAAAGTTCAAAATTTGTTTTGATTTTGAAGCAAAAAGAATTATACACAAAGTAGGACTAGTTTTGCCTTTTGATGATTCAAACGCAGAGATGACTGAGATGCTGAATACTGCTGAGATGATAAATAGTCATAGTAAGCTTCATATTTCAAAGGTTTATCACAAGTGTTTTGTTGAAATTGATGAAGAAGGAACTCAAGCTGCTGCTTTTACTGATGTAGATAATCTCCACCAGAGTTGCAGGAGTCGTCCTTGTGCACCTCCTCCAGTCGATTTTGTGGCAGATCATCCTTTCATGTTCAATATAAGAGAGGAACAAAATGGTGCAGTGTTGTTCATGGGGCATAACCTCAATCCTTTGTTCATGGGGCATGTCCTTAATCCTTTATCAAGCTAGTCTCTATGTGTCTCTCAAGTGTCCCTAAGTAAGTTAAAGAATTTTTTGATGTTCCAATCTAAGAGAATTGATTCAGAGTTCTCAACTTTCATGAATGGCCAGTTTTAATTGAGATTTGAGGGGATTCCCACTTAATTACCATTATATATTATACTCCGTCCGTCCCATAAAAAAAATAAAAAAATTATTTTTTTTAGGGAGGTAGTAGTATTTTTTTTTCCCTCAATAGTTTTAACTATAACCATCGTTTATGTAAATATGATTCCTATTAACTCAGTATGCAAATGTTGGCTATTCATAATCAAACAAGAATTGTGACTTCACGATGTCATGAGACTAGCTCGACAAAAATAGCACAGGGGTGTTGCTTTTTCATGAACCTGAGTAATCCAAAATGTGTTTTCTTTCCAAAAGAATGAAAAAAGAAGTGGAATGCAAGAAATTGGATATAATATATCACCAAACTCAGACATTTTATTCTCTCTGCTGCGAAAATTACATCGTTCAATCTCAACTGTTGCACTTACACACGCGGTTAACAATTTCTTGGGAATGCGAAACTGTAGATTTCAGATTAACATCCACAAACTTCGTATTCCTTCTGATCTGATGCCTTAAATATCCATCAGAACTTGTGAACCATCTCTTTAGTGTAACCAAGTTCCTTGAGTATGCCAGAAACCTGCACAATATGGCGACAAATACAAACCAATAGAAGTCAAATATTTGATACATATACAACCTCATGCACTCTATTACTTTCTAAAGTACACAATGGAAACATTCTAATAAACCCCCTTGTATCAAATATTCGTCATCTCCCCCAACTTCCACAAACCCAAAGTTTTAGTACTTCTAACCATCTCCTTACAACTACTTTTAAAGTAAAATCAATCTTAGATTAGATCAATTCATGGTACTCTGACATATATGTTAATTTAGAGAAATCGATTCCGAGGGAATAGTCTTTTGCTTTGTCTCCAAAAATGTGATTCATCAGTCCAGGGGGGCCACATACCTAAGCATATGAGTTCAATATTAGGTCCAGCAAATGGCTTAAATAAGCTCAAGACTAGACTGACAGATAATATTTTAGTATGCAGCAAATGGGTTAAAATAAGTTGACAAGAATGTCTTTCTCCCAGGTAATCGCTTTTTGACACGTCGAGCAAACTAAGCCTTTGAAGGAGAGGTTTTAATATCGAAAGTCAAGCAAGAAACTGGAAATCTGTTCTAGATTTGGATGATGAAAAAGGACGAAGAACAACTTACTAGAATGAGCGTATCTTCGCTTGGACTAGGCATGCCTTTATCAACCATATTTTGTGTTATATAGCCTTTCCCTCCCTTCCAGTTGTTAGTTGGGTTCTCTACGGTGTAGTATATCTGATTCCAGAGCAAAAATTAGTCTATTTTCATTAAACTGCTAACTAATAACACATAGTATTTACACTCCAATTACACCTCTTTAATGTGCTGTCTGAATTAGGTGCATGCTAGCACTACCAGACTGTTATAAGTGTATGTTAGCATTCCTTTTCTGCTAAAAGTAACTTTTCCTTTTATGTGAAATGTGTGCTTTGTAATTCAATTGAACTGTTTCAATCAAGAACAGATTCTTCTTTATTTTCTTCTTTCATGGTATCAGAGCAACTAAGTTGCGATTCTTGCTTCTTCCGCTGATTTACTACCCATTCTTCAATTTTTTCGTTCTCTCTGTTTCATGATAGGTGAGTTCACAAAATCTCTTTCAACATCTATGGAAAATCCAATGTCTAACTACATTTCTAGGGTTTCTTTAAATCATCTAACAAATTTTGTCACAATCAAACTCAAAGATGATAACTTCATTACCTGGAAGAATCTCATGCTTCCTGTTATTAGGAAGTACAAAATCCAAAAGTTTCTGGATGGAACTTCTACTTGTCCTGTTCAATACACATCTAAACGAAATCAAGAAAATGGAATTGAAAATCCATTATACACTGAGTGGCTTGATGAAGATGCAACAATCATGATGTGGATTCATTCCACAACCTCAGATATAGTCATTGCATATTTCTCCAGATCGACCTCTTCCCATCATCTGTGGACTAGCATTGAGGAAATATTTACAATATCATCCTCAACTCACTGTATCCAACTGCGTACTAAGTTGTTATCCCTTAAGCAAGGTGATAAATCAATTCCTAGTTTGATAAATGAGATTAAATCTCTTTCTGATCAACTAGCTGCAGCAGGTGAGATTATCTCTGACCAAGAACTAGTTGTTATAACTCTATGCGTTAAACTCAGATTATATACCTTTTGCAATTGTTATGAGACATACAAATTCACTTATATCCTGCATTGAGCTACACAATAATCTTCTCAGTGAAGAAGCAGTGATTAATGACATAAATAAATCCTTACTGAATGATTCTGCAAATAGAGCTTTTGCTGCACATACATCAAATTCAAGATCTTACAACAGAAGTTTTGGAAACAGATTTCCTAGTTATCATTCTCATTTTATGAGACCTAGCAGGCCTCCTAATTTCCAATATGGCAGATCTTTCACTCCTGTGTTATCAAGTAGCAACTTAGTCTCATCCCAAGCTAGCTCTATAAGACTTACTACTGCTTTTCAACCCTCATCCTCTTCAAATATTGTTTGTCAAATATGTGGAAAATCTGGTCATAGTGCTCTTGAATGCAGATATAGACTCAATTTTTCATATCAAAACAACCACACTCCACAATATTTGACTGGTATGCTAGCTTCTGCAAATATAATGGGTGAAAATCCTTGGTATGCTGATACTGGTGCAGATAATCATATTACACATGATGAATCTGATATGCAAGGTGTTTCTTCTTATGATGGTGTTGATGAGATTCATGCAGCAAATGGAGAAGGTATGCACATAACTCATACTAGTTATTCTTTAAAGCCTACACCATCTTATACTTTCACTCTTAATGACATTCATCTTGTACCAAAATTTGATCAAAATCTTCTGTCTGTTCACAAGTTTACTTCTGACAACAATTGCTCTATAACTTTTGATTGTTCTGGATTCTTTGTGAAGGATTTATCAACTGGGAAGACACTTTTGCAAGGTCCGCATAAAAATGGACTTTATCCAATTCACTTTCTACACTCATCTTCAAATAAAGCTCTCTCTGCTGTCACACCTACTGTCTCTCCAGAAGTTTGGCATAACACTTCAACATGTCTGTAAATCTTTAGCTACAAATAATGTAATCAAAACACCAATATTTTGTACTGATTGTCAACTAGGAAAGAGTCACAAATTAACTTTTACTTTGTCTATCAATTCAAGTTCAAGACCTCTAACACTCTTACATCTTGATCTCTAGGGTCCATGTCCTGTAACTTCCTTCTGTGGCTAAAAATATTATGTGAATATAGTAGATGATTTCTCCAAATTTTGTTGGCTCTTTCCTCTTTGTGACAAGTCAGATTTCAAGAAAATATTTTTTCAGTTCAAATCTCAAATTGAGCTTCAATTGAATTGTCTTATTAAAGTAATCAGAACAGATGGAGGTGGTGAATTTCTCAATAAAGAACTCACCTCTTTTCTTGTTGCTAATAGCATTATGCATGAAATTTTTTGCCCTCACACTCCTGAGCAGAATGGCGTGGCAGAATCCAAACATAGATATTTAGTTGATATTGGAAGAACTTATCTTATCCAAGCTGGTTTATCTGGATCTTATTGGGTGAAAGCTTTTAGCACTGCCAATTACACAATAAACAAATTGCCTACTAGATCCTTGGGGTTCAGATCTCCATTTGAAATCTTGTTTCATCAAAAGTCTGATTATACTTTCCTTAAATCTTTTGGTTGCCTTTGTTTTCCTGGTTAAGACCTTACATAGCTAACAAGTTATCTCCTAGAAGTATCTCCTGCATCTTTCTAGGTTATAGCAGTAACCACAAGGGATACAGATGCTTAGATTACAAAACTGGCAGAATTTATGTCTCAAGACATGTGGTATTTCATGAATCTTCTTATCCTCTTAAGGCATCTCATTCATCTATTATCTCATCCACAAAACTGGCTTCACCCATTGTTATTGTTGCTGACATTTTTCTTTCTGATAATGCAATTGCTCAAGCTGAACCTGCCAGTAGTGTATCTTCTGTTCCATTTGACTCTCCAGATATTGTGCTCTCTATTGTTTTATTCCAGCTGTCTTAGATGTTACACCTACTATTACTTGTATAAATAGTTCTTCCTCTTCACTTTCATCTTCTGGTCAGTCTCCATCAGCATCCTTTGACCACATCCTACTGGGCATCTTATGACTACAAGGAGCAAACATGGCATATTCAAGAAAAAAGTATTCTCTACAAAACACTCTCTTTCTGCTGCTTTGCTTGCACTAACTCCACCACCCATCCCTACCTGTGTTAGTCAAGCTAAGAAAGACCCAAAATTGACTGCTTCCTTACTTGCTGAATATAATGCACTCCAATCTGCTGGTACTTGGTCCATTGTCCCTTATGATCCATCACAGAACCTTGTTGGTTGCAGATGGGTTTTCAGACTCAAATATAAACCAGATGGTTCTATAGACAGATGTAAGGCTAGACTATTAACCAAGGGGTTTCATCAACAAGAAGGTCTTGACTACAATGAGACCTTTAACCCAGTAGCAAAACCAACCACCATCAGAATCATCCTAGCCCTTGCAGTCAATTCATATTGGCTTATTCTTCAGCTAGACGTGAGCAATGCTTTCCTGCATGGTGATTTAGTTGAGGATGTTTACATGACTCAACCACCTGGATTTGAGGACCCTGATCATCCCTCATATGTTTGTAAACTTCACAAATCCTTATATGGACTTAAACAGGCACCAAGAGCTTGGTATGACAAGCTGCACATTGTTCTTGTCTCTTATAACTTCAAGATCTCTTATGCTAACTCTTCCTTATTTGTCCAGAAAGTTGGTTCCAGAATTACCATTCTTCTGGTTTATGTAGATGATATTCTGCTCACTGGAAACTCTAAAGATTATTGCATTGAGCTACTTTCTCAGCTTCAAACTCATTTTCCAATTAAGGATCTGGGTCTACTACATTACTTCTTAGGTCTTGAGGTTAAAAGGACTGCCAATGGCTTGTTTTTATCTCAAACTAAGTATGCTCTGGATCTTCTTACCAGGTTTGATATGGCTGGAGCTAAATGTTGCTCCTCTCATATTCCTATTGGTTCCGAACTTAAGACTGATTCTAGTGGTTTACTCTCTGATCCATCTTCTTATAGGTCTCTTGTTGGGGCTTTACAGTATCTCACCTGGACTAGACATGAGATTTGCTATGCTGTCAATCAGGTCTGTCAGCATATGCAGAATCCTACTAACGATCACTTTGTGGCAGCTAAAAGAATCTTGAGGTATGTTAAGGGGACCAGTGATTATGGTGTCCTATTCAGCAAAGGGTTACGTGGTGTGTATGGTTTCAGTGATGCAAGCTGGGCTGGGGATCCTGATTCAAGAAGGAGCACTGGGGGATACTGTATTTTCTTTGGTAGCAATCCCATCTCTTGGTCTAGTAAAAGACAATCTATTGTTGCCAGGTCTTCTACTGAAGATGAGTTCAGAAGCTTAGCCAATTCTGCTGCTGAGGTACTCTGGGTCAGTAAGCTCCTGACTGATCTTCATGTCTTTTTACCTACACCTCCATCTATGCTTTGTGATAATCTCAGTGCCATCTCTTTTTGTTCTAATTCTGTGTTTCATACGAGGATGAAACACTTGGCCATTGACTACCACTTTGTGAGGGAACTGGTTCAATCTAAACAGTTGCTCATTTTCTATATCTACACTCATTGGTCAAGCTACATACATTTTTACAAAGGGTTTGGCAGGCCCCAGATTTACTCTAGTCAGAGACAAGTTCAAAGTGCTTCCTAAGTCTATACTGTTTCACTTGAGGGGGGGCTAATAACACATGGTATTTACACTCAAATTACACCTCTTTAATGTGTTGTCTGAATTAGGCGCATGTTAGCATTACCAGGCTGTTACAGGTGTATGTTAGCATTCATTTTAAGGAACTTTCCCTTTCATGTGAAATGTGTGCTTTGTAATTCAATTGAAATGTTTCAATCAAAAACATATTCTTCTTCATTTTCTTCTTTCACTAACAACATCAGTAATATCAGAAAAAGGCAAGGAAGAGCTTCCCACTAAAGAGACAAAAATCACCTACAAATTTACGTAGTTAGCTGAGAGTACGTCAAGTTTTTGCTTTAGTAGTATGTCGTCTGGTGAGATGTTAGCATATAGCAAAGACATCTGACAGAGCACGATATCAAATTAATATGGGTTAGATCTCAGTATACTCGACGAACTTTGTTATAGTTGACACTTGGGTTAAAATGATAAATAACCAGTTACCTGAGTTTTGTCATCGGGATTCTTTAGGATAGCGTCAATCACTTGCAACATCGGTGTAATGCCTGAGCCACCTGCTATCTGAAGATAAAGCTTTGAGCATTAGATGATGTTGCAACACTCAAATAATGTTTTTTTTTTTTTTTTTTGTTATAAATAGCCCAGTTATCAATTCCTCACCGTTCCAATGTGTTTCTTCATGTTTGGAGTATACCCGAGCTTTACCTTTGGCCTGGAGCACAGAGAAAATGAATACACAGATGGACTAAAATTTGAAACAAATCCATAGAATTGATAGACACCACAATAACTCCTCTAAGAAAAATTGGTAAGTGGGTTTACCCTTTTACTTCGATCACATCGCCTGGTTTTAAATTCCCCAGGTGCTGGCTCATTTTCCCGTCTGGATAAAACTGTACAATTTTATGGAAACGATCAGTCATTGAATACTTTTAATGTGAATTAGAGGATAATACAATAGCCTACTGCTATACATTGTGTACCTTAACCAATAAATCAAAATAACTCTCGGAATCGGGATCTGATATAGGAGTGTACCTGAAGACATAGTGGTAAATATATCAGCGACATCTCACGCACATTGATCAAGGAAAACATTTTTGGAACTCAAATCAAATTTGTAACACATAATATGCACATGTCAACATGGAAAGTTTTATAAGATGGATGCATCCTTGTTACAGAGATGATGAAACGATGTGAGAGATTAGAGTTAATCAGTGTCTAGAAAGAAATACCCCAAAATTTTCATAAAGCTATACAAGGATTAATGCCACACAACCACACAGTGATGAGATAAATTTAAGAAAAACTTATGAGCGAAGTACGTATTCCGTTTTCCCGTTATCATCCAGTCCTGCAGGAGCCCTGCAGTGAAAATAACATATTAGAGGCAATTTAATTTGAAAGATAAAAACACTTGACTGATACAGAGCCTTCAACACTCTAAGAACAAATCATCAGTTTCAAGGTTTACTTTCATAAAAGGGAAACAGAGGTAACAATAATGAATACCTAGTTAGAATGCACGAAGCAACATCAAAGCCCAACTTGGTAGAAGGATCAAACGAAAACCTGCACATGATACGAAAGAGAGCTAATAATACAAATTCTGCAACAAAAATGCTATTTGCCCATGACTACACTAAATCCTTAACTCAATTTCCCAAAAACAAAAAAACAAAAAAAGGTTGAAATTACCTGAATAGGTGAGAGTTATGGTTGACTCTTGCTGTGTCTTGCAGCTCAAATTTAATCCACTTATCTGGATTCAATGCTGAAAATTTAAACAAGAAATTGAGTTACATAAGGTACGAGTCATGACCAACAAGAATATGCAGCTTCATGTTTTAATATGACTACCAAATTTGCTGCCTGATTCTTCTTGGAACTCATTCAGATGAGCCTATAAAAAATCAAAAAAATTCATTTCCGCCCAATCAAAAAATCTCATAATTTTTTTTTGGTTTAAGTCCCATTGTATTAAAGAATAAAGAGCTACAAAAAATGAATGTTACAAAAGGTGGGTGCTACAAAGCTACCCCAGGAAACAAGACAGCTAATTGAACCTATAGTACATTTTGTCTTGGACTTCAATTATCTTGAGAAATCCTGGCCTGTCCAGATAGCTTTCTCTTTCGCCACAATTGAGATGGCAGCCTCTCTTAGCCATAGTGTCCGCTGAAAAATTAATTTCACGATATGCATGTTCAAAGCGCACTAAAGAGTACGCAGACTTTGCAGTTATCCATCTATTCTTCAAGAACCAAGGCATAGAGTCCCCCGTGAAAGCTATGATTGCGCTGCTTGTGTCCTATCTGATGAGAACACTTGAGTGATTCCATTGCTGAGCCCACTCTAATCCATAAAGGACTGCTTGTAACTCAGCTATATAGTTGGAAGCAGTGCCAAGCCCCACAGACATAGCTCCGAGAACGCTTCCTTTGTGATCTCTAGCCACAACACCTGCTCCTGCCGGTCCTGGGTTGCCAAAAGAGGCTCCGTCACAACATAAAAGAAGAACTCCCCTCTCTGGTGGTCTCCAAGAACAGCCAATTGGAATCGCAAACTTGACCCGCCTAAATTTTACTTTGAAATAGTTGAGGATGCGTAAATCGTAGCAAGAGTTGTGCATGTGTCCCTTCATGCGCAAAGAGTTTTCATGAATGTGCTGATAGACCCGCATTTTGAACTGAGTCCAGTTGAGCTTGGCACCTTCGAACACCATCTTATTGCGAAGATTCCATAATTCCACTCTTATAGCCAAGTTAGCCACCAACCATAGGTCACGAACCATTCTGCTCTTCCCTTTGGACGCAGCGTAAGAAGAAGTAAGGTCATAATCTGGTGCCAAAACAAAAGTTTCCGCAAGCCACTTCCAGACCCTCCTAGCGAAAGTACAACTCCAAGTAATGTGATGCATCGATTCCTCTTCAGTCTTGCAAAAAGCGCAAATGGAACAGAGCGGGACTTTGAACCTGCTTGTGATCTTATCAAGAGTGGCACAACAATTCACATTTATTACCTTCCAGGCTTGAGCAGCCAGAGCCGGATGAGTAATTGATCTCCAAATTAGCTTTGCTGCTTGGCTCTCAGGTTGAACATTTCTGAGCTGGTGCCTGGCAGATCGGACAGTGAAGTTTTCTTTCTGCTCCGGCACCCAAACCCAGCTGTCTGGCTCTTGCCCATTGCCAGTCAAGCTACGGGTATTTCTCTCCACTTGATTGTAGATCCATCTTACTCCTGGCATAATTGAGGATTTAAAGCCATAATTTATAAGCTCCCCATTGACCTTGAAGAACTTAGCTCTCAAAAAATCTCATAAAAATGTAAAACACATACTCAATACAATAATCGTATTATCAAAGAAACAAAAATCACGAAAGTGAACCCTTAGATACATCAACTGGCTAATAATTGTATACCACATTTGGTGGTGAGAAGTCTAAATAATTTGAGAGGCCACCAGAAACAGCAGCAACAGTTCCAGTTGGAACTCGGAGTTTCCCAATACTTGATTTCGGTGTTTCATTGAACATGTTGTTGCATGCAACTAGAGCAGATTTTGCAAGTTTTTTGAAGAAACTACTCATTTTTGTGGTTATAAAATCAATCATCAGAAATACTGGGAATAAAAAATAACATAGAAAATGAATTATCATGGCTTAAAGTGTCACCAGAATTTGATCATATGTCTTGGTTCATACAAGCATAACCCTCCCCAAAATAAATAAATAATATGTTAAAAAATTCCCCACTGCAATTCTCAAAAGTTCTGCCACGATCTAAACATAAAACGGAAGCACTAGTACATTTCTAATAGACACTTATCAAGAGGTTCAAACCCTGATACTCAATTATGAGTTGAGTAACACATCACCGAACCGCGTCTTCACTCTTCAGAGTTCCACTACACCCATCACAATCATGAACTAATCTTAGCTTAATTATTTTGTTACGCATGAAAATTATAAGTTGCACATGTATTGTCCAATGATGGTTCAATATGGTAATATCATAGTTTGGTATTGCCAGTCCAGTACAGGTGCTGAAAAATTAATAGGTTCATGCAATACCAAACCAACAGGTTGAATACTGGTGCATTTTGCATAGATGATTTTCAATAGTTGAGCCAGGGTGAAGTTGAAGTGTACATTTTATACACAATCAACCTCAAACCAAGTTGTTCTTTTAGATAAAGAGTACATACACATTCCAGGCACCCATTTTAATACAAAATGGATAACAAATGATCAACATTTATCATGTAATGAAATAAATTCACACTCTATTCAAAGTTGAAGGACATATACGGACCTTTTTTTCTTTCCTCTCCGAAAGGATAATCATGCTTGGCAACAACAAATTCATCACTGAGCCATATTACACATGCCAGGATGGGTCATACACCAAAGAGGTTGAATGGGTTCAGCACCTATCCCTCTAGCCACCATTCTATAGCGCCATTCGTTCAACCGATTTGTCGCTTCTGCGTACCGCTTCTTTCCTGTCTCATCTCGATTCCCTGACCATAGTGTCTCAGCCATCGCTGAAGTCCTGGGCCATATCCGAGCATCTAAAACACTGGGATCAGCCTGTTCAGACCAAAGAGCCACTTCACCACCAAGAACTAATTTTGCCTCATCCTCTGTCAACCCATAAGTTATGTCATAATCATAAATTCTTTGCCATGTTTTAAATGGAGAGCACCAGGAACCACCATTCCCATTATTACAATTAAATGGGCTTCCTAAGTCGTTTAGCTTATCATATCGACTATCATTCCCAACAAAACCACCATGACCACAGTCTAAGTAATAAAAATCAGATGATGAGACAATAGCTCGATAGCCAGCCGAAACGATTAGCTTGGTGTTGTTTGGGCCATTGTTCCAGGTTTGTAAAATTACACTGTCTTTAGGCAGGAATGAAGGATCTACCTTCACATATTGGTCAAGTAAGACATCTTCCCAATAAACAACATTAGTATGGTTAAGGGATGTGATGTAAGGGAGAGTTGAGTTGATAAAGATCTCGAGGAGTTGACTAAAGGTTCCACCACTGGACAGAAAATTTTGGACCATTGGATCAGCTTTCCAACAACCAGAGACTACTTCATCAGCCCCGGCATGGAAGAAGCCTTCGGGAAAGAGAGTTGCTAAGTCTTTTAAGACATTGTGAGTTACTTCATAAGTTTTGGGGTTTAGGGGATTAAGCTGGCCAGTTCCTGGTTCAGACGCAAGACGATCTTCCCAGGCAGTTCCTGCTGGTTGCCAAAACATATTTGCGCATGTGACAATCTCGGGATATGCTTCTGCCCATGATCCAGTATGTCCTGCAAAATTTTGTTAATAGGTTAGAGTGAAATGAGAATCCATGTACAAATTAAACACAAAAATAATGATACAGTTAAGTCCCAATTGGTATAATAACACAGTGTAGTTTAAAGCTAGGCAAGTCCAATATAACAAAAACAATTTCTCAACTTAGCTGAGTAATCTCTATGGTGAGTCATATTACTTTAGAAATGAGTGTTGATGAAGTCTCAACTCATTGTATCTAAATGTATTCCTAGGTGGCTCCTAAGGAATGATAAATTCAGACCTGTCTAGCTAGGAGCTTGTCTAATTTGGAATTTATGGAAGACAATGTGGTGTTAGAATTCTCCATACCGACATCTTCCGTGAAAGTAATAAGTGGTCCAGTCTTTGTTTTACTCCTTCAACTGATCTGGGCACAATTATAATCATCGATTCTAATAAATAATAAAGAAACACTGATGGGATGGACTGCTCCTGATTCTTTATATTGTACAAATTTACATAGAAGGGGCTGTCTGCGATTAATTCTGAAGGTGCTGCAATTCCTAATAACTCATTTGGTTCATGACGTGTGATTATGTGGTGTTTCCAAGTTACACTAGTATCAGAAATCAAGGCTCTTATCCTTGAAATTCAGCTCGCTAGGAAAATAAAGCTCAAAGCTTAAGGTGTCTTTGTTACCTGAGTTTACAATGAATCTAGCAGTCTCTAGACTAGTTTTAATTTGTACAGTCCAATTGAGGAATTACTCAATCGATCGGGACGAACCACTCCAGCTGAAATCTTATTTGAGTCAGTGAGCGATACCAAATGATTTACAATTGAAACTTATTTGAAGATGCATTGTTAGTGTCAGGTGCTCCCCTGTTTCATTGAGGTCACCATACCGAATGTGACATTGGAAAAAAGCCGTGGGAATATCATTTTTGCTATAACACAACAGACCAATTTGGTTAAAGTAGCATGCATACCTTGACTAAGACTAAGCCATAGCTAGCCATGGAATTCTATTCTCATCTGCTAAAAATATCGCAACTAAATAAATTTGTATTTCGAAATTCAATGCATTGACTACTAGTATCAGCAGAGCGCATGAAAACAACGTGACACTCTTTAAGTCATGTGCTCCCACTAAAATAATTCAGTAATCTTATCTTCTTATCCTAAGTACATTTCAAAGAAATTCACTCACAGAAGAGAGATAGAACTCAACTCACCAGGCATGTCGGGCAAAACTCGAACACCATGTTGAAATCCAATCTCTACTATCCTTCGCACATCAGCTGCAGAATACTGCATATTTGGACCATAAGATCCTTTCCGAGCCAATTCCGGTTCCGAAGACAAAACCAACGGAAAAGAATGAGAATCAGTGATATGCCAATGAAACACATTGAGTTTATTAGCACTCATAGCTTCAATAGTCCGAATTATATCTTCAACTCCATAATAATTTCTAGACGTATCAAGCATCACACCTCTATGACCAAAAACCGGCCAATCTGAAATATACAAACTAGTTCCAACTAATAACAACGAGTCACCACCACTCCAAACAAGTTGTGAGAAGGTTTCCAATCCTCTCATTGCACCCCATACAGTCTTAGACGTTAGATTTGCTGATCCAACAGTTGGGATTGTAAGATCATATGATTCGTCTACACCGTGTTGTAACGGTGAGTTGAGATCGGTTATTGTCAGTGTTAGGATTTCTAAGGGTGGGTTGTTAATAACATTGGGTTGTTGGATAATAATTGGGTTGTAATGTTCAGTGAGGATTAAATTGTGGTAACGTTGAATTGCAGGGGAAAGATGTTTGTGATAATTTGGGGATATGATTTTGAAGGATGGAGATAGAAGATTGGCTTGTGGGTATGGCCATGATAGTATACGTGGTTTAGGCCATACGTTGATTTGATGAGAATTAACAGTTGGAACTGATACTAAGTAGTGAAATAGGAAGAAAATTGTGAAAAGAGAAGAAGTAGATCCTACTCTCTTGTTCGGGATCATGTCTTTCCTTTTCTGGGTTTAGATTCTGAGTGTTTGTTTCAGTGTTTATAAAAGGGAAATGACAGAAGAAGTTTCTTCTTCGTTTTTTGTGTTTGTTGGGTTGTGGATTGGATTTTTGTGTTTTAACATTTTTTTGGTCATTAAAGAAAAATATTTGAAAATTGTCTGACCAATTGTTAAATTGTTTATCGGCTAATGGTGCACGAGTCTTCTAATAATCTGTGGAGCTTTATCTTTTGTGGTGTATTCTCCTGGGGAAGTAGAAATTCGTGCTACTTGGGCGGCAATGAAGAAGAAGAAGAAGAAGAAGGCAGTTGGAGTAAAGCTCTGGTTATTTTGATGGAGATGGCCACTGATGCTTTATTTTAAAGACATTTTAGATTTCCCAGCTCTGTCACTTGGCTAAGATGTACTATTCTTCTATATTTTAGTCTAAACCTCTGTTGAGGCAGATATGTAATCCCCTTGGGGCCTCCTGCTTTAAAAAAAATCAGTTAATTGTCCGAAAGTCTACGGATCTAATGCTAGGAAAATGAAGTTCATGAGATGAGACTAGTTCAACAAACATAGCACAGAGAGATGCTGGTTTTTCATGAACCTGATTGAGTTATACAAAATATGTTGTTATTTTTTTAATCCAAAAGAATGAAAAGAGAAAAGGAACAAGAACTTAGATTTGTCAGCCAAACATATCAGGAAGTTACTCATAAACATTTTACTCTCTCTACTGTGAAATATATCGCTGTTCAATATCAACTGTTGCATCTACATACGCGGTTAAAAAAATGGTAATGCGAAAGTTGTAGATTCACTTAACAAACTTGGTAAATTCTTATTGCTTCTGACCTCATGCCTTAAATATCCATCAGAACTTGTAAACCATCTCTTCCGTGTAACCAAGTTCCTTGAGTATGCCTGAGACCTGCACAGTAGGGTGACAAATACAAACCAATAGAAGTCAAATATTTGATACAATATCTCTGATAAACTGAAAATATGCAAACTCTTGCACGCTGTTACTACATTCTGAGTAAACCCTCTTATATGAAATATTCATCATTTCCACGAACTACCCCAAAGACATAGTTTTACTACTACAAACCATCTCTTCACAACTAGTTTAAAAGTAAAATTAATCTTAAATAGATCAAACAATGACTGACATATTAATTTGGAATAACCTATCCTGATCACAACAAAAAGGGATGGCAGTAAATGTGGAAAAACAGAAATATTATTTACCTCGCCTTGGGAATAGTCTTTTGCTTTATCTCCAGAAATGTGATTCATCATTCCAGGGGGGCCACACACCTAAGCATATGACATCAACAGTCAAGCAACAAAATAAACATTTGTTCCGAATTTGGATGATGAAAAAATAAACGGAGAACTTACTAGAATGAGGGTGTCTTCGCTTGGACTCGGCATGCCTTTCTCAACCATATTCTGTGTTAGATAGCCTTTCCCACCCTTCCAGTTGTTAGTTGGGTTCTCTACGGTGTAGTATATCTGGTTCCAAAAACAAAAATTAGTCTCTTCTCATTAAACTGCTAACAATATCAGGAACTGAAAGGAAGTGCTTTTCACTAAAGAGACCAAAATCACCTTCAAATTTGGATTGCTAGCTGAGAGTATGTCAAGTTTTTGCTTTAGTAGTATGTCATCTGGTGAGATGTTAGCATATAGCAAAGATATCTGAAAGAGCAAAATATCAAATTGAAGTAGTTAGATATCAGTATAGTCAACAAACTTTGATATATTTGACACTTAGCAGTTACAATGATAAATAACCAATTACCTGAGTTTTGTCATCGGGATTCTTTAGAATAGCCTCAATCACTTGCAACATCGGTGTAATGCCTGAGCCACCTGCTATCTGAAGATAGAGGTTTAAGCATTAAATGATGTTGCAAGAAAAAGTTCACAATTCTACGAGCAGTAATTTGGGATGATGTTTACTGTAAAGTTATCATATTTTCGCATACAATAACTAGCCAGTTTTGTGGCTGAATTCCGAAAGGATCAGATAATGAGTTTCAACAAAGTACCTTACCAAATCTGATCAAGTTAAAATTAACCAAGAAGGTTATAAGATTCTAAACCAAATATGTGCAAGCAAGCAGCAATGACATTCGTCACATAACATTTTTTTGGTTATGAAAATCCTAGTTATCAAATTCTTACCATGCCAATGTGTTTCTTCATGTTTGGTGTATATCTAAGCTTTTCAATTGGCCTGAAAAATAAGGAAAATAAATACACAAAAGAATTAAAATTTGAAACTCCAATTCCATAAACACCACAGTAGCTCCTCAAAGAAAATAATTGTAAATAGGCTTACCCTTTTACTTCGATCACATCGCCTGGTCTTAAGTTTGCTAGATGCTGGCTCATTTTCCCTTCTGGATAAATCTGCACAATTTTATGGAAACAACCAGTCAATGAATACTTTTAATGTGGGTTAGAGGAGAATACAATAGCCTACCATTATACATTGCGTACCTTAACCAATAAATCAAAATAACCCTTGGAATCGGGATCTGATATCGGTGTGTACCTGAAGACATTGTGGTAAATATATCAGCGACATCGCATGCACTTGAATCAATTAAAGGAAACATTTGAGGATGAATAAATTTGTAACAAGCAATATGCACATGTCAACATGGCAAGTTTTATTAGATGGATGTATAATGTATCCTTGTTACATACATGTTAAAGATGAAAAAATATTGTGAGAGACTAGAGTAAACAAGTGTCTACAAAGAACTACCCCAAAAATTTCCGTAAACTTATATAAGTATTAAAGCAACAGAACCACACAGTCATGAGATAAATTTAAGAAGAACTTACGGGCGAATTACATATTTCGTTTTCCCTTTGTCATCCTGACCTACTGGGGCCCTGCAGTGACAAGAACTCATTAGTGGCAGATTACACTAGAAAAAACACTTGAGTGTGATTCGCTGAGACAGAGCCTCCAATACTCCGAAAACAGATCATAAGTTTCAAGGTTCACAATTAAATTTCATAAAAGGGCAAAGGCAACAATAGCAATTACCTAGTTAGAAGGCATGAAGCAACATCAAGGCCCAACTTAGTAGAAGGGTCAAATGAAAACCTGCCCATAGTATGAAAAACAGCTAACATTACAAATTCTGCAAACTTAAACTACAATCATAGAGCTCCCCGGAAAAAAATAAAATAATACCCATCACATCATGAGAAAGTTAAGTTCACTTAAAAACCTTAACACTATCTACCATTATATACACAATACTGCAATTCTCAAAATTTCCACATTATCTAAGCCTCCAGCCGAAGTACTAGTATCCAGGGTTCAAATCTTGATACTCAAATTGAATTCCAGTTTTCTAAGTACATGACTACCCTAAATCCTTAACGCAATTTCCCACAAGCAAAAAAATAAAAATAAATTGAACTTACCTGAATAGCTGAGAGTTATGGCTGACTCTTGCTGTGTCTTGCAGCTCAAATTTAATCCACTTATCTGGATTCAACGCTGAAAATTAAACAACACAAGAAAAAATAATTGAGTCACATAAGGTACGAATCATGACCAGAATGTCAGGTACGTGAAAATATCGAAAATGGTTACCAATTTTAGGTCCTGATTCTTCTTGGATCTCATCCAGATGAGCCTACAAACAATCCAAATACACAAAAAATGAATCAAAAACCCTATAAACCCCAAATCTCACAAAAATAAGTAAAACACACACTGAATACAACAATCGTATTATCAAATACATAGAAGAAAAAAAACGAAAATGAAACCTTAGAGATTGATTGATTACCACAGTTGGTGATGAGAAGTATAAGTAATATGAGAGTCCACCGGAAACAGCAGCAATACCTCCGATCGGAAAACGGAATTTCTTCCCGTAACTCGATTTCGGTGATTCATTAAACACATTGTTGAATGCTACTGGAGCAGATTTTGCAAGTTTTCTGAAAAATGCAGTCATCTTCTTCTCTCCCTTTTTTTATTCGATCTGAAAAAAAAAATTGAGAGGAAAAAAATATCGAAATGAGAAATGAATAAGTAGTGTGAAGTTGTGAACTCTTTTTAATACTTTTTCTCACTATGGTGCATCCCGAGGTATTTTATTACAATGTAGTTTCACGTGTTGTAATGATTTTTGTACACTGTTTAGGATTCTATCATCTTGCCCGTGAATTTGCAAAATTAAAAGTCGAAGGACCTAAGGACACTAATGATGTTAGTGTCTGTTTGGCATGTTTAAATCAGAGATAATAAAATGGTGTAGTTTAGTTAAAAGGAGTACTATTGCTAAGGGTGAGCAACAAGTAAAATCTGTAGATTTAGTGTCACCTATATCCGTCCATCTAAATAGCGGGTCCTATATTTCCATCGGTATCGGATTCATCATCTGTGTATCTAACATCCGCGGGTGGAAGGGTGTATGGTTTAGGTATGGATGGATCCGCTGATTTGTATTAAAAAAATTGTTTAGGTAAAATGAAAACAAAACTAATAAAAATATTATTTAGTTAATAATTTATAACATTCTAAATCATCCTTACATGTTTAACTAAACTTTCTTCGCCGCTCTACTAGCAATCTGTAAAACTAAAATTTTCATAGATGAATAATACAAAGTAGATACACTAACGGGTATAAATTATTAAATTTATCTTCATACCTTGCATAATTCTAAAATACCTTTAATCTAGCGGGTATAGGTGTGCAACGGATCTTTAGACATACATTCACACCCGATCCAATATTTAATGGATTTTCAAGAATGAACCTATGTCCAATCAGCGGGTTAGGTGTCCACTCACCAAATTACAGATAGATTGGGTCGGATTGGCACACACATGCTCACCCCAGACTGTTATCTTTCAAAAGTTAGGTATTTGGCATGAACGTAATAAGGGGTATTTATCATGAGCTCGATTACACAACATAACAACTACATTATGTAAAGACACTCAAGCTAATAAATTTCATTTTGTCAATCAAATGAGATTAACATGACGTAATGATTTAATTAATTTAATTTGAACATCAAATAATAATAATTAATAAATGATAATTTAAAATATATAAAGTCTCCCTAAATCATTCTTAATTGAATCTAACTAGTATAGATTTTACAAAAACATAATATCAAGATAAAATGAAATCAAAACTATAATTAGAGTTTTTTTTTTTTGAAAAAGGTAAACCACAAATTAAATAAAAAAGGATGCCAAGATAGCACCCTAGATACAAGAGGAAATAAGCAAACAATTTAGAGAGCTTATAACACTACTACCCCCTAAATAAATTTGCCCAATCAAATACAAAATCATCAAGATTTATGTTTTTAAAAGAGATAACATTGATAGACCAACTAGGTAACAACAATATCTATAATAAGAGAGTTAAGAATTTTCCTTGCTTGTTTCTTAGCAATAAGAATGTCGTTTATTTCCAACCACATCGACCACCAAATAGGAAAAGGCAAACAATATCTCGAAAAAACAAAAGGTCTGATTGAAACCTTCAATTTCCACTTCCATAAGAATTCGAGAACGGTCGTGGGATGTACCCAACCAATTCCTAACTGCTGTAAAAAGTGTTTCCAAATCCGCCAAACGAAAGAACAATGAAGAAAAAGGTTTTCCACTGATTATTGTTACAGAAAGTACATAGATTCACCACTGACATACCCCTTCTCGACAACATAGATAGAGTGGGAACAACTCTATTTACAACTACTCAAACTAATAAGCTAAAATTTTCAGAGGGATTGTTTTATTCCGTATGTAATCAGAAGAAAATCTTCGGGGAGTAAACTGTCCCTGATCGTGCATAATCCAAGTATAACAAGAACTAACCAAAAATGTACCTTGAGAATTGGAAACATACTCACGTTTGTCGTCGTCGTCTACATCAAGCCACCTTTGATTGTCTAAAATGCTAGAGAAACCCATTATCGTTTGAGTTTTTTGATCTTTCAGCCTTCTACAAGGGTCTAAGTTCCAACACAGCCTTTCAACATTCCTATTGTTTAACTAAAGCTTCTCTCTTTCTACTAATTTTCCATAGTTTCAAAAACAACTCTTTAAGAGTTTTTTTTCGTGACGCCAAACATCATCCCAAAACTTGTTTTATTTCCTCTTCCTATTAAAATCGACGACCCATTTATAAGGATTGCGAGTTGGTTAAGAAGTCCTCGCCATAAGCCCCACCCATAAGTTCTCTTTGAATCTTTAGGTACCCAAGCATCTTCAACACCACCAAATTTCTCATTTATAACTTTCCTCCATAAGATAGTCTTCTCCTCTTCATATCTCCACAAACGCGTCATTAGTGGTCTTCAGATTTCTTATACCCAGCCCTCCTTGATTCTTTGGAACACAAAATCTTTTCCAAGACCTCCAATTAACTTTTTCTTATTAATAGTATCTCCCCAAAGAAAATTCCGCATGAGTCTTTCTAACTTCTGTGCAACTGAAACCGGAATCTAGAAAAGAGATAAATAATATAATGAAATTGAAGCTAACGAATTATTGATAAGCACTACTCCTCTAGCTTTCATAAAATACTTTCTCTTCCGCGACGCTAGCCTTAGAGTCATTTTTTCAATAACAATATTCCAAAAAGATGTTCTTCTTGCAGAACCCCCAATAGGAAAACCAAGATAATACTACCTCCGTTTCAGCAAAAGTGATGGTAACACTTTTGCTGAAACGGAGGGAGTATATTGGAAACTCATCAACCACACACCTTGTTACTCATGCATATTCCTGAATTTGCTCTTACTGAACCTCAATACCCATTATGGAGCTCTTGGACATATTAACTTTCAGACCTGTTTTAGCCTTAAAACCCTCTAGAACCTCCACAGCTGTAATTAGAAATTGAGTTCATAACATATAAAGATTTACCAATCAGTTATCATTTCAATATCTGTAACTTGTTAACGTACACTCGTTTTTATAATAATTTAAAAATTTTGTTTTAATTCTTTAAAATAGTGACTAAATATAATGTATGATAAAGTTATATATAACCAACGATCAAAAGTTAAAGTATTTGCAAACCTAATTTATGTAGGTAAATTAAACTTAGCTTTGTTATTCTTAATTTTTTTTAAACGATTCAACATTATTTGTGTTACCTTTAATTATGAAATTTTTTTTGAAGAAGAAGATTAAAATATATTAAAGATCTAAAAAAAATACAATTATCTCATCCTTACAAAGGATTTCCAACTAAACATACTCAAATTAATTGGAATTTCATTCCAAAGACCTAAACTCCTACGTAATAATTGTGGTTTTAATTACATAAATGAGTTCTTTCCTGGTCTTGTCCTTGCTACTAAAAATAATCTTATTTATTTCTTTCCAAAGCTCCCAACAAATAACAAAGGACAATAAATTTTAAATTTCATTATTCCTTCCCATAAAAATATCCCTGCGCCAAGCTAAAATATTCTGCTCCGAAGAATTAGAAAGAACCCATTAATTAGTGTTTCTTGCTCGTAAGCATTTCCATCCACTTTGTAATTCAAGGATAATATGCTTTAAACCATCATTTAGGATATTGAATTAATTTCTAGAGATTATTCTTCAAATTAATTTAAAATGAGATATAATAGATGTTGAATTTAATTTTAGTTGTACATGCTTTTAAACTTTCACGTAAAACTACGATACAATTGGTAAAAGTTATGAGAGTTAAAGAATATAATTAATTGTGTCTTGAGTTGTATCTAGTTTTTAAGTGTTGGTTGTATTTAGTTACTCCCTTCTTCAATTATACAGTGATTTTAATTCTTCATGCATACAATGATTTTATTTCTTTAATTAGACAGTCATTTCAATTCTGTCTTTTAAATTCTTCAAGTTTTTTACTATAATTTCCATTTGTTATGTTCGTCTAGGGTAAATTTATTTTTATCAAAATATTTAACAGACTAATAAAAAGATAAATGTTTAGTTTTGTTTGGATTAAAAAATAATACTCACATGATGAGAGCTTGACAACTGTAATATCTCTAACTATCCTAGATGTTGTTTTTCAAACGAATATAAATTTAGTTTAGAAATGGTTTATTGTGTAACTATTGTATCATAACATTTGAACAATTGTTATGCAATAAAATATTAGCATTTCCTATATCATTATCAATAATCTGCTTTATTACGTAATAGTTTTTGTTTATATTTCCTTCAAACAGAAATATCCTCCTTAAAAAAATTATGAAGAAACTCGATAATACCTCCGTATTATCTTTATATATCTATAATATGTTTAATATTTAATTTAATTAATTATTAAAATGTTTCTCATATGTTCGAAACACAATAGGTATAAAAATAATAAAAAAAACAATTTATATCATCTATACAACTCATATATTCACATACTAGAAAGCAATGGATGTGCTCATAGTTTGGTTTAGTTTGGACTACTACTTTGGAGCTAACTCTAATACATAATGGGTGTTTCGCACCCACTCAAGAAGTTGAAAACCAACTTCTGAAAGTAAAAAAACAAGAAGTTTGTATGAGAGTTTTGGACATACCCATGACCTCTCGGTAGACAACAAGACGAAGCGAGCAAAGAAAATGGCAGAAGCTACCCTGATGTTGGCCGGAAAGAATAGCATTTTGTACTTAATCAGGGATATCCCCAAATATAATTGACAAAAAATGTCAAAAACCGATAGGGGTGCGCTCTAGCAAACTCAAAATTGGGAAAGCCTTCGAGACACATTCTTAAAAGTGGATCATTGTAGTCTTCCGTTTGAGCCACAATATATTTTCTAAGAAAAATGATAAATATTAGAAATATCGTAAAGCTTGAACGAATTACACTGATAATGTATAAAAAAATCTAGTTTAGTTTAGTTTATTCATACTTGGTACTTAGCTATTGACTAGAACCTTACTTTAGTACCCAGTATTTATTTTTATTTTTTTATTTTTTTATTTTTAAAAAAAGAAAGTGTTTGTATCTGGACTTTCGGTTAAAACTCATCGATTAATTGCACAAGAATTATTCAAATATTATGACACAATATTAGTAGGTAGAAATATTCAATATTATTATTATTTGTTTTTGTTTTTTTCTTGAATGATACCTTTGGGAAAATACTTACCAAGATAACAAAATCATTAGTCAACTATAAATACATCATCACAAAAGGGTAACCCAAGAAATACCAAGCCATTTCTTGATCCAACTAATGTAGGTTCCAAATTAAAACCAAGATTACTCAATCTCTTGTTGGTAATAACTACCAAAATGATATTCCAAGCTTCCTCTATTTTATGAGTTAAAATTTAATTTTTTAATATTAAGTATACTCCTTTGATACTTAAGGCAAGATCCTATTATATTGGTTTTTTCAATACCATTTATAGTATCAAAATTATATGATTTTCATTTCCAAAAGATTACATATCTTTAGTAACTATATTAATAAATTATATATTTTCGATATTCCCTGAAAAATCATCAGAAGCTTGAACTATCATTTTGGTAGTTATTTCTTGATATATCAAGAATTACTTAAATAAGTAATTTGTTAAACGATTGGATATTACCATAAGTCTCGCTTACAATTGTAAGACAATTGTGTTGTCTTTTTAACTGTCAATTAAATACTCTTATTTCAATTAATATAAACTCTATTTATGTAAGTACATGACTTAAAAGTTCCCATGTGGCAAGTAACTAAGTTAATTATGTTCTTAGTTGGCTTATCGAATCAATGGAGGATATACTCTGGTTAATTGCTTTCCATATGAGAAATTAAGTAAATTCTGATCTTCGTAGGTTCATCGAATTGATGGTATGTTGTACCATTGTTTGTTTTTTCTGTTATAGGTTGTATCGAGTTCTTCGAACTTGGTTGTTTTTTCAAAATACCCTAGTGTATTTTTTGGACCTTTATCATTTTTGTGGCAAAATGGGGGAAAATATATAGAGTAGTCTTTATCACTTGGTTGTAGCTTGTCTATAATGACATGGAAGACGCTAGCAGCATTGTCAGAGTGTGAAATAACTATATGTGTTGTTTAGTCATATCTGACGAAAAATAGATAAAGCATTGACTAAGACGTATGTCAAGTTTGGTTGTCAAGCTTAGTTACAAAACTCAGTCGGTTGAATTGTTTACTGAAGTCAATTTTATTAGGATAGACTTTGGACATATATATAAAATATTGAGTCAATTACTAGTAACTCATCGAAGAGCTGGAGATGTATTGAAAACAAACGAAGACACCATCCTTAAGATTGAGGTTAGTAACTATTTACTTTGACTTGTTCCATTTCAATCCAAGTTCTTTAAGACATATTCATTGAAAACATAACATGCGAAGTTTGTTTACATGGCTTTAGTTGTTTAGATGACTCGATCATTCTTATGATTTAAGTATCAAAGGAAGGATATATATATATATATATATTAATTGTTTATACAACTTATTGTATAGAATTACGTAATATAATTTATGAAAAGTAACTAATACACCACCAACTTTTTCGTTAGTGAACTTGTATGGAAAAATCCTTGTACAATCAATATGTATAGATCTCTAATATTAAGTTCCTTGTTCGTGATTGTATATCAAGGTCAACCTAGTACGTACCCGAACTATTCAAGATCCGAATTCCAACAAGTACAACTTTTATAATCTATATTTCAATATACGAATTGAAAAAAGAACAAGTCTTGTAGGATCTTTACAATTGTGCTAAAAACTATAAGGTTGATCAACGTAATACTTGTGATATTCTAATTATAACATATAAACAATATAATGCAGAAAAGAAATAATGCAAGACACCAGAAACTTTACTAACGAGGAAACATACAATCTAGCGGTAAAACTCTGGGACCTCGTCCAGTTTGATTTCGGGCTGGAGTAGTTGATACCAAATTAACCCTCTAAGCAATTCATCATTAGTCATGCTTCTTACGTCCTTGGATCTCAAAAAATCCTACGCACTTGATTCCTCTAGATGACGTTCTTTACAGACCTAGGAGTTGCTTCAGCAAAAGTGAAGACTTTAACTAACCTTCCTCTAACATGTAGCCTATTGATTTCTTTTAGATATGTTTCAATCAAGGTAATGAAAATATGTTTTCTTTGAGGTATATTCAAGAGAAAAGAATATTTTAAATAAACCTCAACAATTAGGATAGATAACTCTCTTCAAAAGGTTATAGAGATGCCTAATCAATTTTTCCTCACAAGTTTAGATATCAATATTGTGGAATTACAAAGTCTGAGACGAAAAACACTTTGTAATTTCTATCAATCTTACTCCCTAATCAGTAGTTCGTGAATGGTCGTATAGCATAAGAGACAGACCTTAGAATGTACAAGAACTACAATGATCATGCTAAGATTTTGAATATCAAAGATCTATCAGGTAAAAGATAATTTGACCGTGCTTCACGAATCTCTTCATGAAAACTTTAAAAGTTGTAACCTAATACAGTTTCTCTAGGAAATGTATGTCTTTAGAGGAAGACTCTAGCCGCAACTACTGTAACAAAACCAGAATGACGTTACGACTGAACATACATAGTGCTACATTCCATTGGAACACCTTCAACGAGTGTACATACACACATTGCCTAATTTTCCCTCCATTGGATCACCCATAGGGCCTGTGAATGCCCTTCTTCAAATCGACCAATCTTGTTTAAGACTCATACTCCATCGTGAATGATCTCCAAAGAAATATATGGATTATTGGGGATATGTCATTCGAAATTGATGTCTCACCCGAGTTTGATGTTATTAATATTATCATGTTCACTAATTTAAATTACTATTGCATTTAGAAATAACGCGTCACACGTTCTCTTTGAAGCTCGTAGCATACATATAAAAAATCAAAGACGAGTCAGTAAAGGTATTTTTTATGAAGGCTGATATAGGGGCTCCAAAATCCTGGAGGGGCTCCTCTAATAAGACGAAATAGAGACATTTTGAAGTAAAACTCAAAAACCCCTTATCCATAATATTTTCACAATGCCTAAGCCACCCCTGATTAGTTAATCTTAATTACATTAATTAATTAATAAATTAAGCTAATCATGATAATTAAACATAATCTTTTACTTAATCAAATGATTTAAATTTTTTTTTGGAATTTGTGTTTGGTGGGAAGAAAAACTAGATGAAATTTAAAAAAAAAATTGTCGTTTTTTTTTTTAAACCCTAGATTTTGATTCAATCAACCATAGCAGCATTGAGAATACCTCTAGCTTAAACTCTTGGTCTTTTTATGGCTCAAATTTGATGAAATCACGATTTGAAAGATTGATTTTTGTTATTCATAGAAACTTACGGTTGGGTTTCATGTCGAACCCAACCGTAACACCAAGAACACCCCAGATTTACGGTTGGGTTTTCAACTAACCCAACCGTAACTAATTTGTTTGTTATATTACGGTTGGGTTATTAAACAAACCCAACTGTAACTTCAAATGTAGGAGATGAAGATTCGATTAAGATTTACGGTTAGGTTTTCAACCAAACCCAACCGTAACTAATCTTTAAACCCCAATCGTAAAATTAGATAAATATATTTTAAGATTTTTTCATTTCTATCTGTAGAGAATTGAAAGAAGAAACTAACCTAAAAAAAATGAGGTCAATCGGACATCGTATGAAGGAGTTATGATCAAAACGGTGAAATCTATTTGTATCCAGGAATATTTACGGTTGGGTTCGCCAATAAACCCA
>JAJJMC010010664.1:250749-269009 GCA_023531435.1 Papaver californicum | reverse complement strand
CCACATAAACTTATGTGTCTTTTTTTACTTTCCCAGAGACGTCAAAATTGGCAGAGACGTGTTTCTTCTGTCGTGATTCCTTTTCAGCGTTGCAAGCACCAAACACAGATTAACCAAAGTTTGTATGGACCCACCACTTTTTAAAACGAAAATGCGAATATGAAGTATAAAAGAGATTCCCTTTTCGACATTAGTTTAGGTAAGCTTGCTGACCATTCACACAACAAAGATAGACCAGCCAATGTGGCTCACATACTGGCTAATTAGATACCAAAAAAATTGCATAAGGTTGATTTGAGAAAAATAGCACACGAGAAATTTATCATCCAAAATTATTGAGATGTAAAGAACATAGAGGAGCAAAAAGATGTGCCAAATATTTACTACTTATGCCTCAAACTTATGCACAAGCGAATGAAATGCAGATGACAACATCTGAGAGAAAATGGGATTGACATTTCCACTATAAGATATCAGCACCTTTGGTATAGGTAAGCTTACTGACCATTCACACAACAAAGATAGACCGCAAGGCTGATACCAGCTAATATGGCTTACATGTGACTGGCTAATTAGCTACCAAGAAATTTGCATACAGGTTAATTTGGAAAAAATAAAATAGTCCATAAGAAATTTATCACTTAAAATTATTAAAATGGAAAGAACATAGAGGTAGCAAGAGATGTACTCTTACTTGAACCTTTTAGAGCTAACATTTCATATAAGCACAAACATTTAAGTGACATACGGTAATCAGAAGGAACTCGCCAGTGACAAATTCGACAAAAGAGACAAAACAGAATCACAACAAACATAAATGCACTTGACAAACCCAATGTCTATATCATCTCACATACATGTGAAATTTCTTTCCAAAGTAGAGAGAGTAAATTGTAAAAGGACAACTTTGAAGGACAGAATCAATCCAAGATGCTTTAATGATTAATAGTAAGCACTGGATTGGATGTCAAATTATTAACTCAACTTTCAACGGAACAACTATCGAAATATAGGTGCCGGAATTTGAGAGAAAACGAAGTTAAAATCATTTTCACTGTGAACAGCATCAATAAATATAGGTGTGCTTACTGACCATTCACCCAATCAAAACTCAGCTTGTAGATGACAATGTGATTGGCTAATTAGCCACCAGATATTTATACAAACTCATACACTCAAATACCAACTACAGCAGAAAAATAAGATGACCCGATATATATCATCTCACATACATGTGAAAATTTCATTGTAAAGTAGAGAGAGTAAATTGTAGAAGTACGTAACTTTGAAGAGCAGAAACAATACAAGATGCGATGATACTTAATAGTAATGCAAGCACTGGTTTGGTTAATGCAACTTTCAACAAATTAATTATTGAAATATAGGTGCCAGAATTTGAGAGAAAAAGAAGTTAACATCATTTTCACTATGTAATACCAGCAACATTAAATATAAGTGTGCTTACTGACCATTCATACATACAAAACACAGCTTATAGCTGACAATGTGATTGGCTAATTAGCCACCAGATACTTATACAAACTCGTACACCTACCAACTAAGCAAAGAAATTAGATAACCAAACCTACATCATCTCACGTACATGTAAAAATTTCATTCCAAAGTAGAGAGAGTAAATTGTAAAAGCATGTAACTTTAAAGGACAGAAACAATCCAAGAAGCATCAATACTTAATAGTAAGCACTGGATTGGATATTAAACTATTAATTCAACATTCTACAGATTATCCATCCAAATATAGATGCCGGAATTTGAGAGAAAAAGAAGTTTAATTTCATTCTCACTATGTAAAATCTCAGCATCGGTAAATATAGGTGTGCTTACTGACCATTCACACAATCAAGACTCAGCTTATAGCTGACAATGTGATTGGCTAATTAGCCACCAAATATACAAAACAAACTCATACACTCAAATACACCCAGTGTATATCATCTCACATACATGTGAAATTTCATTCCAAAGTAGATAGAGTAAATTGTAAAAGCACGTAACTTTGAAGGACAGAAACTATCTAGGATGCAATACTACTTGATAATAAGCAAGGATTGGACAGTAAATTATTAATTCAACATTCTACAGATTATCCATCCAAATATAGGTGAAGGAATTTGAGAGAAAATGAAGTTAAAATCATTTTCACTATGAAAATTCTAGCATCAATAAATATAGGTGTGCTTACTGACCATTCACACAATCAAAACTCAGCTTATAGCTGACAATGTGATTGGCTAATTAGCCACCAGACATACAAAACAAACTCATACACTCAATGACTCAAATACCAACTACAACAGAGAAATAAGATGACCCATTCATTTATGAAGAACAAATTAGAGTGTTATTACTAACCAAAGGTAAAACCATGAAGTCAAATCCACCAGAAACATTGAAAGCCAAAACTTGAGCAACATCATCATCAAATTCTGTCTCCACCCCACAAAATCTTGAGTCACTTTTATCACCTGGTCTTTGACCCAGCGGCATCTTTTCAAATCAAACCCAGGAAAAATTGAAGCTTTTATCTTTTCTTGATTCAGTGTACAACCTGATTATACATAATATTGAAATCAATTAATGAAATGAATAAAAAAGATCAAAACTTTGAAGCTTGAATGAAGAAGGTACTTGATACTTGAAGGATATACCTCAATACTTGAGTTGAGCTACTGAAAAAAGTTTGGGTTTTTTGTAAACTAACTTCGAGTAGAAATAAAACCCTAACCAGAAAGAGGAGGAAGAGGAAGAAAGTGGTCGAGGAGGTAAGGAGTTAAGGGGTTTAGTAGGGTTTTGGGTGAACTGCTTGTTTTTTTCCACCCCGCAAATTTATTGTTTGGACCCCTTGACATTTGTCAACGGCCATTGTCATGGAAGAGTTACATCGGCTAGTCAAATGAAATTTTTGTACACTTTTATAGATTTTTTATTTGAGTGATTTTTCGAAATTCTCTAAAAATCTAGAGATTTTTAGTGATTCTCTAAAAGTATTTTACAGGGTTTTTATGACTTGTAGAGATAAAAATAAAATCTATAAAGAGTCTCTGTGATTTGTAAAGACAAAAAAAATATATAAAATCCAGGGGTATTTTGGGTTACCTCCCCTTCAAAGATTACTGACTAAAAAAACCTCCCTATATATCGAAAATTAGTAAAATCTCTTATCGTTAAGTTATCTCTAGTTGATAGAAAGATTACACGCAAGACTATGCGGGTGGAATAATTTTAGTTAAATGGCAAAACTACCTTTTCGTAAAAAGAAAAAAGATATGGTATAAAACGAAGAAGAAATATGGGTTCAACTCAGTTTTAGGTTAGAAGAGTTTCAATGGTGATTTTGAGTTTCGAGTCTGTATGGGTTTTCCAAATTTATACAAATGATGGGTAATTTGTGGGTCTCAGACGGCAGATTCAATTAGCATCTTCCAATCACTATTGTATCTCTCCATTCTCCATCCACTATGACTGCACAAGAAAATCAACATCTTGATCTGATTCTCTATTGTATCTCTTTCATTCAAATTTTCTACCCCTATTCATCTTCCAATCACAACAAACTCACCCCTATGAACATCAAAGTTGAGTCAATTCACAAAGTCAGTAACATCAGATCTGATCAAGTGACTCGGACCAATGAATCAATGCATGTTTCGTGTAATAGAAAAATCATACTATTTGATCACTCACATATTTGTTTTTGTTGAACTTGGAATTCAGAAATACATAATGATTAGGGTGAGAAAGAGGGAAGAAGATAGAAAATTTTGCGAGAAAAAGGATAAAAAAAGAGAGAGAAATTTTTGGGATTTTGTGTGAAAATTTAATTTAGGGAAGAAAATGAGGGTATTTTGGACATTATGTTTGACACGTGTACATTCTCGCTGACTCAGCTAACTGGGAATTGGATGGAATAGTTGACGATAAGAGGTTTTGCTAATTTTCAATATCTATGGGAGGTTTTCTTAATTAGCAAAGATAAATTGGTGCTAAAACCTTTGCTAGAGATCCATTCTCCATTGGATGCCTTGCTACGGATCTAAGTTCAAGTAAAGTAGAGAGGTGTGGGAGGTAATGCAAAATACTCCTAAAATCTAATTAAAATTCAAAACATCTACCGATTTTTTTTTATTATGCACGTTATAATGTTAATAAAAGTACCATGAATACCTAGTAAAATATGTGTTCATTGTCAAAATAAATTTCATTGTTGTCTTATGCCTAAGTTTTCATTCTTTTTATTTCACTCATCCCACATTTTATTTGTTATGTTATCTCGCCACTGGTTAGCATCTTCTCATTGTTGTCTCGTTTGATTTTGGGAAAAATGGCTGGTTCCTTGGTCATCAGCTCAAACAAAAAAAAGAATAGAAATTTGGTCCTACTCTCAAAAATAAATATTTCCTTAAATTTCCAAGTCTCCCAAAATATCACCTCTTGGGGAGAGATTTTTACCATACCTATTTTCCTAAAAAAGTTTCCCTAAATCTCTAAAAACAACAAATCAATGACTTTTAATTCTCCTTCGAATAACAGGGTTGTTGGAGTAACTCTTATGAAATCATAATCCAATAACATGGAGTTTTAGAGAACTTAAATGATTTAAAAAAAATTCTAACCAATAACAAGAGACATTAGGAGACTCTCCAAAAATCTCTATGGACTTACAATAGATTTAAAAACTCTCATAAAGTCATTTGAAATTTCATTTGACTACCAACACCTGAATTGATTTAGTAACTCAGTTGTTTGACCAAGACCTAGTCAGATATTAAATGAAAAAAATCTGCTCTCTCAATGCAGAAGCACCTTAGAACTAGCAGATGCATGATCGTTTGATCACGTTATATAAGATATCAGTTAACTTTTTTGGAGGAAAAAGTTAACCCTAATTATCCACCAAATAATTGGTTAAAATAAAATTAAAATCCTGTTATTTGCTTTTATTCATTCGTGCAGTGCAAAAACATGTAGATAATTTACCTACTATCTTGATATTCTTGCTTATAATATGCAGTAGTGCTATATAGCTCGAAGAATATTTGGGATGCATAAAAATTGGAGATAATCAATTTTATAATATCCACCTAGAGGAAAAATAGTAGGATCATAATCAATTTTAGAAGAAATTGGAGATACGAAGTGGAGTCTCAGGTTTGGTTTTAACTTTGATATGTTTATGTTATATAAAATCTTAATGTTTGTAAAGTTGTTATGCAACAGAGTAATTCGAGTGTAGGTGGTGACGAGTACTAGATGAATTGTTAGTGAAGTTAGTTTTTATAATTATTTCATTCCAATAAAACACCACGTCAATTGGTATTTATGCAACCCGAATTTGTTTCGGGCTATATAACATTATTAATATGAAACATGTTTTATTATTTTTATTTTTGTTTTAATTGGAAACAAGATTAATATCAAAGACCGTGATTAATAATAGTGATTATTTTCTTGAAGATTGCATAAGAACCTAGGGTATTTTAGTTTTTTTTTTTTATCACGATCGTTAGTTTTTTTTAGATGTTTGGTTCTACTTATATATCTAATTCGAGAGATTTAAGTCGGGCACAAATTTTATTGGATTAAAAAAAAATTATAACAATCAATTTAATATTTTTTTAGTCATATTTAGGTGACTGAGATTAAAGTGAATCAATCAAAGGAAAAAAAAGCTACAACTATGACGACTCAATTCAATGTTTGAAAAGCGGGTCTAAACACATATCATGAGCTTCGGCGATGACCAATTTTCCACAAACAATCATTTAAATGGTCTGTAATAACTGTATTATATATACAAATGTTTATGTGTTCTATCTTTTTTATATGTCCAGTGGAAATTTACAAATCAATTGATTTGATATGCCAGGTGGATGGGCAAACCTATTTTTGGATGATGGCAAAATTATTTAGCGAGATATATTGAGTCGACCGTTGCAGGTTGTGACGACCATCCCAATATGAGTCGATAACGGTCGAATTCATAACGACTAAAAAACGATTATTTTTTCCAAATCCTATAAATTAAACACTCATTTAACTTCTCTACTCACACCCTACTCAAAACTCTTAGTTATGTATAATTTTTTTTTCAAATGACAGAAATTGCAACCCAACTTGATTTTCCGGAGTCATACTTGAAGCTATTATTAGTAAGATATGTGATGGTTATAAATATTAGAGAATGATTAAAAAAAAAAAAGGTAAAGAGATCTTCAAGTTTTGGATGTTAACCAAGTCCAATCTACAGCTAAAGTATAAAGAAGAATTGAGGGTAAGAAAAATGAAGGCAAAGAAAATTTAAAAGTTAACCGTACTACTGCTCAAAAAACCCAATGAAAATATTCTCAAAAGTGTATCGATTGGAAGCTACGTCAATGAAGATAAACAGAAGGCCAAAGATTGCCCGAGATTTTTATTGAATTGTTTTTTTATGTTTTTACTGTCCTAGTTCATATCTTGTAAAAGAGCGTAGTATAGTAAATTAATTGAATCTAATGTAATGGAGATTATTGCTTTAATAGAACCCTCAATTGGGGAATACTCTCACACCTTGGGGATACTCACGGTTACATGGGGTTAATTTTGGCTAAGGGGATATTTTTCCTAATGAAAGAATATTCATATTTCCCTTATCCTAAAAAAAAAAGAAGTATCATCTTCATTGTTATTTTCACCACCACCACCTCCTTCTTCTTCTCCTCCTCTTCTTCTCTTCTTCCGTAAGTTATTCGTTTCATTGTTATTTTATAAGCGATTCTTAAAATTTCTTCGACTATTAATTCCTTGTATAAAAATACCTAAAATGAAACATTGTTTTAGGTTTAAATTAAAAATTATGGCAAAAATGGGGTTTTGTGTTACAGTCGGCATTGGTTAGATTATGAATGCAATACCGACTTTTGCAGTCGACATTGCTTGTATTATGAAGGCAATGCCGGCATTTGAGAAAGAATATAACTTTTGAAATTCCGTCATGTTTTAATACACAACCGATATTGCTTGGAGTGAAGCCGGAATGCCGGTTGTTGAGAAAAATCTCTGCCAAGAATTTTGGCACGACCGACATTGATTGCTTTATATTCAAGGAAATGCCGGTTGTACAATCGGCATTGAAAAAAAAAAGAAAAAATCACAGCCGGCATTGCTTTGTATTCAAGGCAATGTCAGTTGTACAATCGACATTGGCAAAAAAATTAAGAAAAATCTCTCATATCATTCAAGTTCATTCAAATCTCCTAAAAAAAATTTCTTCTTCTAAAACTAATATTTAAAAAGATAAAGAAGAATCAAAATCTAAGTTTAATCTAAACAACACTGGGGAATACTCAATGGTATTTTAGCCATTGTAGAATTTATTTGGATAAGGGGTTCTGCAAATTACTTCATAATATTTTTCTTTTAGTATCCCCCAATTTGTGGGAGTATTCCCCATTTGAGGGTTCTTTTAATACTCCATTTGTTTATGGAAAATAGATACTATCACTTTTTTTAATTTGGCCTATTTTTAGGATAAAATGAAAAAATCACAGTATCCCTTTTCCAGAAACGGAGGGAGTATCAAATTAAACATAATGAATATACAGTTAAGCCATTATTCGGAAAATTATGGGTGTAAAAGATGGAGAAGGTGTGATTTTGAAAGTGAAAATAGTTGAATTTATAGAAGATGCGATAGCATCTGTTGGATAGAACTAGTCATAATCGGCTCAGCCTACGCCGGTCGTCTCAGTATGAGACGCTTCTTGTCTCAATATGAGCCGAGTCTCGGCCCAGGTAAGTCCGGCCTTCTCAAGTTGATTCGACTGGCTCAACTTGAGACAGGTATGACAAATCCTCAGATTTGAGGGTTTTCCCACCCACTTTGCATGTTTGCCAATCCCACTGTGGGGTGAAAATAAATAAATCTCCCAAATTGCCCACCCCACTGAAATTACTCTTAAGGGGTTTATGGTTTTCAAAGTGGTGAACTGCTTGTTTTTTCGTCAGGCGAATTTATTATTTGAACCCCTTGACCATTGTCAACGAAAATTGGCCATTGTTATGGAAAAGTTAACTCCCAAATTGTTTTGATAACTCATTCGTCTGACTGGGACCGAGCCAAATGTTAGATTGTTAGTTTTCCTTTTTTTTGGTGCTTGGTTCGGTTTATATATCTGATTCGAAGATTTGAGTCGGACACAAATTTTATTGGATTAAAAAAAAATATAACATAAAATTTAATATTTTTTAGTCATATTCAGATGACTGAGATTAAGGTGAATCAATTGAGTTTTTTTTTTTAAAAAAAAAAAACTATAACTATAACGACTCAATTCAATGTTTGAAAAGCGGGTCTAAACACATATCATAAGCTATGTTTGAAAAGCGGGTCTAAACACATATCATAAGCTATGGTGATGACCAGTTTTCCAAGAACAACTGTTTAAATGGTTTGAATATAATTATGTATATACACATACTTGTGTGTTCTATCTTTTTTGTGTGACTGGTTAACATGCTCAATCATAATTAACTCTAATGTTGGTATCTTATGCAGGAGTCACTTGAATTTTTGTTCAATATTATCATAATATTTTTATTGATTTATACTTAGTGAAATATGTTTAATCGTTTTCTGATTGCTAAGTACGCACTAAGACTTTATTGTATAACTTCGCATACTTGGAAGAAAATATCTAGTCATGGAACTTTGGATATATATACTTCAGGGAGCTTCAATTGGGTGTCATTGAGTAACATAAAATTCTTACTTTTGTTTTAGGGTTATTTTTGTTAATGGGTCGCTATGTTTGATGGAAGTTAATGCATGAAAAGTTATAATTTTATATCTAGAAGGCATACAAATTAAACCAGTTTTGTCTCCGTCGTTTCAAATTTAAATTAATCAAGTACAACATCTCAAATTAAACAAAAAGTTATGTCTTCTATATAAATTAAGTTGAACCTATACATTGTGTTAGATTCTTGAATCAGTTTAGAAACGATTATTTACATCTGTTTCAAAAGATGGAGATGAATTTTAATTAGAGAAGAATCAGTTTGAAGTAGATCTTTATTAGATTTTCATCATGGATCGAAAAAAATAGACTTAACACGAGTATCATTAATACTTACTCGGTGGTTTTAATTTCATTAGTACAAGGCACTACAAATAACTAAAACTTTGACAACTAACTTACTAACATTAAAAAAACTAACTAACATAAAAGTCTTTATGTAAGCGAAAAAGCCTTTTTTTTGTATTTTTCATGCTTTAAAAAAAATTAACATAAAATTCCTTATATATAAGAACCACTTTCCACATCTGAACACATAATTTAATATATGTTAAAGTCTTACTAAATGTGAGGATTACATTTTCAAATCACGTAACAAATCCTATAACACATATTGTTTAATAATAAAATGGTCGACGCATTCAAATTTCAAAACCCTCTCAAAGTGTCAGCTATTAAATCTTCCATGTCATCATTATATCATCATATAATTACCGCCACCACCTCTATTATCATAAAGATCATCATCGACAACAACGTATTATTATTAACATATCAACATCAGTATCATCTCAACCAACCTAACATATTATGCAAATTAAATATTTGCATCCTCATCACCATTAATATTTTCTTTTAAACAATATAACCAACACCTATAACAAAAATATATAAAAAAAATTAACCCATACTATGCAACAAAACTAGCTTTCTTCATGATAGGTGGACCCGTGCTTCACGAATCCCAAGTGAAGTGTTTCAAAGTTGAACCTTTGATCACGAAGATTCTAAGTCTTTTGAGGAAATTTTTTACCACAAGATATACGGGAGTCTAGGGATTGAGTTTTTTGTGTTGTTGATGTCTCCAATTTATAATAGTCAATCAAGGCTGCTTAAGATGTACGCAAGGAATTTCTTGCAAATCAATTTAATTCTCAATTGTTAAATCAAAGTCGTTACCTAAGATACAAGAACCTGTTTCTTTGGAAAAAGCTTGACTTGCAATGAACTTCTTTCCATGGTTTGAAATTGTAGGCAATTGTTAGCTTAAGTGAATTTTATGGAAAAAGTTATTACTAACTTCAAACTTTAAGAAAATAACTAGACTTTCCAACCAAAATAATTAGATAAGAAATAACAATTCATAATTGTACTCGCCTTGAATAATCAAAGAAGAATAAATGAGCCCAAATATATAGAGTTGTGGGTTGGATTAAGCTGTTATGTCCATGAACTTACGATCGAGTCTTTGGAACAATTAGAGATAAAATAGACCTCATAAGCTTTTTCGGTCCGCGAACTCAAGCAAATAGGTTTGTGAACTCAAATGCAAATAAAGTTACAGGAGCATTCAGACTTGTTGGGTTCATGAACTCACCATATTAGGTTCACGAACTAAAATGCTCAAAAAGTCACCAGAGAAATTTTCTTGTACTAGGTTCACGCGCTCAAATGACATTTGAATCTCAGGAGAAGTTTTCTTCATTAGGTTTCCAAACTCACCGTAATATGGTCACAAACTCAAATATAAGAAAATGACTCAGCAAAAATTCTCTTCAATAGGTATGCGAACTCAAGTGACTCGATAACCTTATTATTTGAGTTCTGAAATTTGTAGGTTCATAAACTCAAATCTTAGGTTCATGAACTTAAGTTCCTGAAAATTATTAGTAGTAAACTACCAAAACAACACCTCAAACTCAATAATGAATTTATAAGACTTGATATTTTCATTAACACTTGTGCTTTTTTCTCAAGCTTAGTTTCAAGTTCTTAGAAGTCGAAACATCACAAAACTTAGCAAGAAGCTAATCTGTGATATGATTTTATTTGATTACGAACATTTATTAAAGTCCTCGACTTTTGCTACGATGGATAAATATATATATATAGAGAGAGACAGATAGATAGAAACGAGTTCAAAATAAAATATCAGTCTATGTTACTTACCTCGATGAATTTCTTCAAATTGATGTATTCATGTGATCTTCAATTCTTCATTCTTCTTGAGTAACTTGGAAAATCCTAATATTTTACTACCTAATTTTTTCCAAATTGAAGCTAACTTTAGTAGGCTAAATCAAGAAATAGTTTTGGAAACTAATATGACAACATACTTGAAATTCCAAGGTATGCAAGTTCAACCGAGTATTCGCTCTAATAGTATGCATCACTTTTTCCATGTTGCTTGGAGATATGAATCTTAAATCTGAAAGATGCATCTACTTGCCATTCGTCATGTCACGTAAAGGAGGTGGGATTAGGTACATGGAAAACATCTCTCAAATTTATATATATGTGCATATGGATTATATAAGAAGAAGGTGTTGGTTGAAGGTTCATCAAAGCTAAAATGCATCGTCCTCCCTATGAAGCGTACCCGAGGATGTATTACGATACAAAGGCATCATCATGTTGTATTGCTTACCCGAGGAAGCATTAATATGCAAATGCATCATGTTACTACGTTGCTTACTCATAATACAACATTTTTCTATGTTGCTTACCCGAGGACGTATTATAATGCATTCGACGCTTGATCGATCACTTGGCTTTTGGCTTTGTGATATGAGTTGGAAACTATTAGTGATGTGAATTATACATGCACAATATGTTGGAATGGTCCCTTGACTTTTGGATTTAGTTGCAAGTTCTAATTGATGTAATACTTCCATGTTTGATCCCTTCGCAGTATGGAGTTAGGTAGGTAGGCAACCGCCTTACAATCCAACTTTGGGTAACTTATATCATTTAGCTCGACATATGAGAAAGTACGTGATTGTTACTATACTTGATGAGATTGTTGCAATCCATTTACTGGATGTTCATACTACCTATCAATAAATACGATTTCGGCATTCACCAATTACGAATTGGACATGGGTCGAAAAGAAGATAAACTAAATTACAAATTAGGGAAGCTTGCGTAAGTCCACTTACATTAAAGGTACGATGCACTGATAAGTACATAATTTACATATTTTAAGTATCATTTTTTTATACTTATTTGCTAGATTTTATGTGAATTACTGTGTATTATTACTATTTTTGTAGTTTATGTCTTTTGTTAGGTTGCATCTCTGAAAGAAGTGAAATTGAGCTCCACAAGGAAGAATTGCTAAAGACCCAGTGGAACTCGGTCTATTCCAAGAATTTCTAAAGAGCCAGTGGAACTCGGTCTATTTCATCTTGTAGAGAATTGAATTACGAAGCCAACGATAAAAGAACGAGGTCATTCTGACTTCGCATGAAGAAGTTATGAGCAAAACGAGTACTAAGGGCAAAAAGGTCATTTCAAGATAGCCTACTATTAACACCCCATCATACGCTAAGGGGCATCTTAATTGAAATATGGTTAAAGGCACCTGCACTTCTACTCAAGGATGCCAAGATTCAAATGTTGCTATAGGCGCCAACATTATGGAAAAGGGCTGCCATCTTCTTCCTTATTATTTCGAACAGGAACAAGTCGATCTCCGGTTGCTTTAGGGTGACTGCTGATGATTAAATTTCGAGCTAAGATGGATCAGTGGAGTTAGAGAAGCTGTTACAATTCATGGGTTAGAGCCAAGATCGTGTTTTGAATTTAGGAAATTAAGAATATGGTGTATTGCCATTGATGGCCGAGGGAGATCATGATCTGTGATAATCATGGCAGTGTTAATGATTAAGATGGATGTGAACTGGTGGACGCTGGATAATGGAGCTGGCAGAACTAGAAGTTAAAGGAGTGGGCTATTGTCGATGGATGAGATGACTGTAATGGAGTTTATCTGCCATTAATGATTCGGTGATGAAGATTGAGCTTGATTATGTGATAGCTAACAGTTCACGGCAGTGATGTATGGCTGTTGATGGCTCAACTGAAGAGATGATGAGGTTCAAATTTGTGATTGATGACGACTCGTAATGAAAAAATCAGTGAGGATGATGGGAGCTCGAGGCTGTACGTTAAGTGAATAATGTTTGCTGCCATTATTATTCTATGAAACTCGAGTGGTGGAATTCAGTGATTAAAAGTTGATGGTGATCTATGGAGGCAAGGTAATAATTCGAGTTCATGAATTAAAAATGGAGCTGAGGCTGTGATATGAGCTGGTAATGGTGGAGTTTGATATGATGATGTTGTTCTCGAGTCAGTTAGAGAAGAGGGTCTGTTGGCAAGGTCGAGTTATGCAAGGTCAGGGAAGAGAGCTTAAGTGGGAAACAAAGGATGGGGTTTACACAGAGAAGTGGATCCAACTTATGGCGTGGCAGCGTGTGTGAGGTAATTATGGAAATAATAATGAGGAGCTGAATCTTTCTTACGGAAAGATTGTTAGTCGATGATACGTATTAAGAGTCCAGTCAGTTTAAAACTCTAATAGAGGCGGTGATGTAGCTCTATAAATAGGGCCATGAATAGGGCTGTTCATGGTCGGTTTCGGTTCGGTTTTTGGCCAAACCAAAATCGAAACCGATATAGTCGATTTTTAAAAAAAAAAATCCAAAACCGTTCTATTTATCGCCGGTTCGGTTTTACTTGGTTTTCTCTCGGTTTCAATTTTTCCAGCCGGTTTCGGTTAACCGGCTGGTTGTGTACAAATAAAAAAAAAACAAACCATTGTTGTTAACTACTTATCTTTACAATAAGAAAAACAGAAAAATGTGAGTATTCCAGCAACTTCAAAATCCTCATCTTCTCAAAATATATGGAGAAAGTACTTCCCTGAAGATATGATAATAAACATATTTTCTAGTGTTCCATTTGAATCTGTATTTGAATGCAGATTAGTATCCAGGACATGGAAATACTTCATCCCCCATCTATCTAACCACCTTAATTCCTATTCTTCTGATTCAAAGGTTAGTTTCATTTCCTTGAATATGTTATAAAATCTTAAGTTCTAACTTTTTTACCTACAAAAAAAAAGAATCCACATTGGACCCACCTAGAACATCCACTTCTTGCAATCCGGAGCACCACAGTAGCACGCCATATGCTTGATCTTTCCTTCCTTATCAACCACACTGTCTTTGGCAAATCCGTAGTCGTAAGATAGCTCCTGAAAGAAACATGAAATTGATTTCGATTATTAACATCACAATGATAATGTAAGAAAAACTCTTAAAAGTAACATTCTAAAGCAAGAGAAGCTCATTACCTGAAGAGGAGGTATATTTTCAGCCGCAAATAATACCATCCGAGCAAGTTATACGTCGTGATGGTCACTGAATACACATTGAACGAATATATTCGGTGCACAACTATGATTGATGTACCTGGTAACATTACCGGTAATTCCCGCATCAATACAATAATCTACCTCATCAGCTGCTTTATCCGAGAAATCACTTGGACTAATGGATACATCTCCTCGTCTTCTCTGTAAGACAGACTAAGGAAATTGATTCAGTAGGATCATCTATATGAATCACTTGGTGCCTCAGCAACCTATCGAAAAATACATACAGACTCTCGTGTCTAATTGATGATCTTGAAAGGAAACTCACTTGGTGCCTTAGCAATCTACAATTGGTGTGTTCAATTGAAGACAAGAGCAAGCTTATCTCCTATGCAATCACTGAAGTAACTAATGGCAATTAAGAAAAACCCATTACAGCAATTCATAAAACAAACATGCCCAAATATCAAAAATCATGAAATTAATCTGTATATTCAATTTTACAGTCAAAAGGAACAAACCTCAAGATCAAGAGCTTCCTCCACATCATCATCGATTTCAGACTCAATAACTCTAAGAAGATTATCATCGGAAGCGTATCTCTTCTTAGTTAGAGCAGAAAAGTGATGATGAATTGGGATTGAAATTGTTCTAAACAGATTACTACTGCTGCAATGGAAATGGAGAGAAGAGTTGAGAAGATGAAACCCTAAAAACGAAAAATAACTTACAGATTTAAGATGAAGTTGGTGTTTCTGAGATTGAAGTTCAGCAACTTCAGAAATGTGTTGTTCAAGTGTAACAACGAGTTGTTCCTTCTCCGCTTCAAGTTTAGAAAAATCAGAATTAAGAGAAACATATTTTTGTTCAAGAAGTAAACAATTTTGTTCATTGGTTATCGATGAAGCATCAGATTGTGCTTTAAGTGTCTCGATTTTTCGATAGAGATCTTTGATATACTCTTCATCTTCTGGATAGGGTAAGAGATTAGGGTAAGAGAACTAAGAGACGGCTGCTGGAAGAGTCGAGAAGATGGGAAATGAAAATTAGGGTAAGAGAGGCTTATATATCAAGGGTAATGGAGGGTGTAGATTAAATTATCAAAATCTATATCAACGCTCCTAACTATTCGATTTTTTATGGTATAACGGTTCGGTTTTTGGTCAAACCAAAACCGAAACCTTGACTACCGGTTTTTAGATTTTTTTTCTAAAACCGTTCTATTAACAAACAGTTCGGTTCGGTTCGGTTTCCGTGAAACCCGTTACCATGTACAGCCCTAGCCGTGAATAATCTCAGAGGGATATAGAAAATACACATAAAAGAAAGGACAAAAACAATTTGGGGAAGGCAGAGTACTTCTTACGCTAAGGAGTTTGGGAGAAGCCGTGAACAATAAAGAAGGGTTTAGCTATTTCTATTTAGTTTTTGATTTCAATTATAATTCTTATTTTCTTAATCACTTTCTATGGCTTTTAAGAAAGCTATGTCTAGCTAAATCTCTTTGATAAGGTGAAAGGATGAACTTGTAGAGATAGATTTATTTGTGTTTCAAAACTAGGGTTTTCAACTATTAAAACTTAATGTCAATGTTTTGTCTCTCTTTCAGTGTTTTACTTTCTCAATGATTTCTCATGTTCTATGCCACACATAGTTCATTGTTTGATTAGTAGAAGAAACCGTCGAAACTTTGTTTTGAATCGTTTTATGAATATTCTTTGACTATTTATGCCATGTATATTTAGTACTTCAAAATTCTATCTTAGGTTGAGAACAAACAATTCTTTTTGATTTTTTTTTTTTCGATTCTTAAACGAAATATCTTCCGTGTATTAATAGCTAGATTTGCTATTTTGCATGAGTAAAATCGATACCATTTGTGATGAACGCAAATAAACCCTAATCTACAACGGATTCCCGAAACCTTAACGCTTATTTATTATTGATTTCAATCTTCGCTAACTAGTTTTAATTCATTCGTTAGTTTAATTCTTTATTCTAAAAATATGAAAAAATATCTTTATTAATTTTCCTTGACTCGAAAGTTTCTTGAAATAATTAGTATAAGTAATACACACTCCTTGTGGGAACGAACCGTATTTGCTATTGTCTACATTTTTCGACACTATGCGCTTGCGGTAAAACAAAGTCGGTTTACCGACGCATCATGCACGATAAGGATGACATGTGGCTGGTTGTTGCACCCTTGGTACGAGCAAAGTCAATGCATGCCCCCACTACATGGTTGAAGCTGAGTAAGGACGCGAAAAATAGGGTACGTGGATTGAACCCGCGGATCATGGATTCACAATCCACTGTCTTGAACCACTTGGCTACATCCGCCTCGTAACTCTTAAACTTTAGCACGTCAGTGGAGGAGGATAACTTCATTGATCGATGAAATTGGATCTTAGGCCGGGACTGACGAGGCTCGAACCCGCAGTTTTCGCCTTGACAGGGCGGATCATGGGCCACATCTACTTGAGTAGAGACCGCCGAACATCATTTGGAGCTTCCTTTGTCTTCATGTGCTTGACCCTTCTTGTGGGCTTCACCTGTGTGTAACAAAACCCCTTCCTAAGCTCTTCCTTTGTTTTTTTTTTGTTTTCGTACCACTTGATTCACGCCGAAACACGCCCATCATGTTTTCCCTAGACCCACTTCAATCGGCAAAGATCTAATCCAGTTCAAAACAATAAGGCAGGGGAAAGACCTATCGTTTTGAATGAAGAGTAGTATTCTATATTGGGGATGAACCAACTACGTCGTTCTTACAGCAGTAGCTAGAGAGGGAATTTAGTCTCAATTAAGTGGGTAAACCTAAAATACCAAGAAAATCAGAGCAAAGAGCGGCTAATGTAAATAAGTCAATAAGGGGTCAAGTATAAATCCAATGGCTTAAATAAAAGGCATAAAGAGAAAGAAAGAACAATTATGAACTGGATCATGCGACACTGCTTATACTCTCCTCCATTGTATTGTTGCAGAGGTCCCAAGAGTCGCATGAAGTTTTCCTAGCGCATGTGAAGCCCTTTCCTTCTGGTCTTCTAGCGCTTTCTTGTTCTATGGCTTGCTCGTTAACTCAGTTGGATGGCCGTTGCATTGACCTATGTACTAGTCTAGGGCCTGACCAAAGCATGGATAATACTTGTGAGTATGTGTTTCATTTGAAATGCATCACCATTGGCCTTTATGGCCTTGCACCCTTAGCAGAACAAGGGTAAGTTGGAAAGGTATTTGAGTTACTTCAAAAATATCATGCTCGCAGAGCATGTTTGGAAAGGAAAATCGACGTGCATTTACTTGGTAAGAAGCAAAATTTTACAACCCAGTTACGCAGTTGAGTGGCGCATCGTGGTGGAGTTGAAGCTTTCCAATTGCGTGTTAGGATCGAAGATTTTCCTGTCAATCACAACCAGGATCTGCATGATAAAAGTAAAAATGTCAGTATGTCTTATCCATTGTATATATATCATAAAGATATGTGGAGTCTTTATATGCATGATTTTTTCTGTTGAACCCTAATATTTTACATGGTTTTGACCTTTATATCCATTAAATAAGTTGGTGTTAGGAAGAAATAACTTTAATGTATAAAAGATAAAAAATCAAAATTATATAAAAAACTTTGCAATTCATCGTATATGGCTATTTTCAACTCATCATCGGCTCTGGTTTTTTATCTCATATTGAATGTAAATTTAGTTTTAGTAAAATTAATTATTGTCACATCGATAAGTTAGATCTTAATAAAAATATCATCTTTAATATTCGGTTTTCATAAACTATAATAACCAAGCGATGTAGATGTACACCGATTATTCAAATGACTTCATCAACCTCAAAAATCCTATGTCCTCCTTTAATGATTTCATCAACCTCGCTATTAATTTTTTAGCGGGTAAAATTATTCATGATATTGATATGTGTTGGAGAAAATGAAATGAATTTGAAATGATTTTAAATTGAATTATCGGTCTTGGTAGGAATGGATCTTAGGACCAATGGGTCACTAAGAGACACTAGCTCATTTGTTGGGTGGAAACATCATTTCCATTTTCACTATTTTGTGAATGAA